>ML093172.1:105199-125453 GCA_003697995.1 Taxidea taxus jeffersonii
CTCTCCCTCCCCCTCATCTCCCTCTCCTCCTCTTCCTCTCCCTCCCCCTTGCCTCCTCCTCCTCTCCTTTGCCTCCTCCTCCTGTTCCTTCTTCTTTTTCTTCTTCAATTTTACTTATTTGACACAGAGAGAGAGAGAGACAGCAAGCAGGGGGACTGTGAGAGGGAGAAACAGACTTACCACTGAGCAGGGAGCCCAGCGTGGGACTCCATTCCAGGACTCTGGGATTACGACCTGAGCCAAAGGCAGTCACTTAACAACTGAGCCACCCAGGCACTCCTGTGCCTTTGCTTCTGATGCATTTTCTGAGGTTCAGCTAAACACCTAAGTCATGTGGGTGAGCCCAGATGCAAGGACCTAGAGAACAGACTACGTGCTGATGGGAAGAGCTACAAAGTCATACTTCAAAGGAGTGTGCATACAGATAGGAAGAGTTTGTGGCCATTTTTGCAATCTAGGTAATAAGAAGCTCTTCCTGAGCTGTGATTAACTAAGGGTTTTGATTTGAATGTAGTACATGAAAAGACTGGATAACAAATGAACAGTTGGGAATTGCAATGGAACAAAGCAAAATAGGATTAACAGGAAGGGAAAGGAGTAACAGTTTCTAATTGTTTATTGAGGTATATAGAAAAATAATACAATTTTATGATTAATAAATCTTGTAAAGTTGCTAAATTTACATAGAAATTAATGGTAACTTTCTTGTAGATTCTGTAGGATTTTCCATATATGTGATCATGTTACCTGCAAGTAAAGACAGTTTTAATTTTTCTCATCTGTATGTGTTTTATTTCATTTTCTTAATGTCATTTCCAATCTGAAAGGAAAAACATTTATTCTTTCACCATTAAATATGAGTTGGGTATATGGTTTCCATAGATGCCTTTTATTAATTCAAAGCTATTCTTTTCTATTCTTGAAATGGAAACTCTGTTCACCATTGTTAGATATCGTTTCTTCTTTCCTAATGTAAGCATTTAGAGCTATAAATTTTATCTTTTAAATTCTACCTTAGCTAGATCCCCTCAATTTTTATTTTCATTTTCAGTCATTTTGAAATATTTTCTAATTTTCTTCATAATTTCTTTCACCCATGTGTTGTTTGGAAGTATGCTGGAAGATTTTCCAGATGTGATTATTATTATGGATTTCCTCATTCAATTCCTTTCTTATCAGAGAACATGCTTCATAAGTCATTAGGTCTTATTGATTTGAGGCTTGTTTTATATCCAGCATGTGATCTCTCTTGTTGAATGTTTGACGAACATGTGTAAAGGATGTACATTTTACTGTTTGGGGTAGAATGTTCCATAAATGTAAGTTAGATTAATTAGATTGACAGCATTACTAAGGATGTCTATGTTCTTACTGATTTCTGTCTACTCATTCTATTATTGGTTCAGAATATTAAACCTATCTACCTTCTGCTCTGTCATTTTTTTCTTCATATATTTGAAACTCTGTAATTAAGTGCATATATAAACTTAGAACTGTTATGCCTGTTGATGAATTGATGATTTTTTTTAAGTAAAATATTTGTCTTTCTGATTACTTTTAAGATTTCTCTCTGTCATTAGTTTTCAGCAATTTCATTATGATATGCTTGGTGTGTCTTTCTTTGTGTGTATATTCCTTGGATCTATGTGTTTATTTATTTATTTTTATCAAATTTGTGAAATCTGCAGGCTGTTCCTTTGATTTTACTTTTTCTTACACATAAATCAGCATGACGTTGTCCAAAAATCACTGGAGTTCTGTTCATTTTTTGTCTGTTTTTCTCTCTGTACTTCAGTTTGGATAGTTTCTATTTCTGTATCTTCAAGTTCACCCATCTTTTCTTCTAAAGTATCTAATCTCTGTTAAGCCCATCCAGTTTTTCACTTAAGATAGTGTGTATTTCATCTCCAGGACTTAATTTGGTCCTTCTTTGTACTTTTCATCATGCGTATGTTTTCCTTTAGAATAAAATATGGAGCATATTTACAATAGTTCCTTTAAGTCCTTGTCTGATACTGTCATCCTATGTCATTTCTAGTGATTCTTTTTATTGTTGGCTCCCCCTACCCCATTCCTGGGTGTCATTTTCCAGCTTCTCAGTCTGTTGATTTTAACTGAAGGATGTACACTGTGACTCCTATGTTGAGTACTGGATTTTGTTGTCTTAAGCACTAGAGTTTTTTTCTTCTTGAAGATAGTTAAGACTCTTGAGGATTTGTTTAATCCTCAGTAGGCTGTTATTTCAGGGTTATGTAGTGTGGACTTCACCATGAGGCTGGTTTACCCCCTACAATTTAGCAGTAACTTAGCAGTAACCCTCAGGTATCTATTCTGGGTGGGTATTGTGGCCTCCCTGCTGTGCCTGGTTAAAACTCAGACATCTGTCAGTTCTATGTAAGAGTTCTTACAGTTTCTCAAATGCTCTTTCCTGACTTGGTGAAATTTCACCTCATGCCTGCACAACCTCACATTCAGTTATTATCTGGAGCAGATCCCTATGCAGATTCCTGGGGCTCTTTCTTTGTATGGTTCTCTTGTTTCTGGTTCTTTTCTACAAGTACAACCACACTGGCTTTGCTGAGTGCAGTCTTTCTTTCCTGGACTCACTGGCACTCCTGCGCTCTGCTTGGGGTTCTCTTTTCCAGCACAGTTGAGAAAGTGCTTCCAGGCAGAAAGCTGGGGTGACTGTATCAGCCTCCTAGATGTTGTCCTTCTTTAGGGATTGTCCTTTGCTGCATGCTCTCTATTGTCCGCAAACAGTTTCAGATATTTTCTCCATTTCCCTACTTCTTTACTGTGTGTGCACAAATCTGGTCTCAGTTACTCTAGCATTGCTGAAAGTGAAGCCCTCTTCCCCATTAGATTTTAAGACAACTTGCAGTGTCATTTATTCATTCCCTATAGAGGTGACCAAGGTATATCAAACAGTTTGCTCAAAATATATTTTCTATTCATGAAATGCAAATTTTATCAACTCTTTAGAAAATTAGAAGAGCTAATTCTGATAAAGCTACAGTTCTTAAGGTAGAAACAGAGTTATTAGTAGCTATTAAGAATGTTTCTCAGCTAAAGAGACAAAAACCATATAATTAAGACCATTAGATCCGTCGAGGGAACATTATTGTGCATCTCTGCAATTTTGTTCTTTTCTGAATTTGGCAGAACTTTTTTTCATTGTCCATACACCTGGTAATAATGCCATTGATTTTCACCATTTTTTTAAAGTCTGAACTTGATAGTATTTTGTAGAACCATTAATTCTTGGTTTATATGGCTTGTAGAAATCCTTATTTTTCTGGATCAATTTTTCTAATTTGAAGTGATACAGATTTGTCCTCTCTCCTTTCTTTAGCCTTATTTAAAGACCCTGCAGAGACATTGATTTGGAATTAATTCATTTATTTAAAGAAATCAAAAGGCCTTCCAGAAATTGTTTCTTTTCATATTTAGTATAGAAATCCTGTTTTCATGGAGTTTGACAATATTGGACCCCTTCTAAGTGAAGATATAAAAGGCTAGAGTTTTTGGACAAGCAAAAGGAATCTTTAGAGATAAAGGAGTCCATATTGTTGCAGATAAAAAACAAATACAACACAAAGGCTAAATATACCAGATTCTACATTTATGGTCATACCCCTTCTTGACTTTTTTTTAAAGATTTTATTTATTATTGGGACGCCTGGGTGGCTCAGTTGGTTAAGCAGCTGCCTTCGGCTCAGGTCATGATCCCAGCGTCCTGGGATCGAGTCCCACATCGGGTTCCTTGCTCAGCAGGGAGCCTGCTTCTCCCTCTGCCTCTGCCTGCCATTCTCTCTGCCTGTGCTCACTCTCTCTGTCAAATAAATAAATAAAATCTTAAAAAAAAAGATTTTATTTATTATTTTGAGATACAGAGAGCAGGAGCAAGAAGAGAAGCAGAGGGAGAGAGAGAAGCAGACTAACTGCTGATCAGGGAGCCTGGCGTGGGGCTTGATCCTAGGACTCTGGGATCCTGACCTGAGCTAAAAGCAGATGCTTAACTGACTAAACCACTTAGACACCCCCATTCCTGACATCTGATACCCAGTAGAAATCTCTTAAGGAACTGGCCATAATAATAACCACCCCCCCCCCAGCCGCCACCTTTACACTGCTGCCACTGATGAGGACACCATCATTCAGGAACAGTAAGCATCAGAACCAGAACCAGAAAGAATTCAGCCAAGAGTCTGATTTGGCACTATCCAGTTGCTCAGTTATTTAAACTGTGGTCCACTACAGAGAAATCTCTCTGGAAGAATTATGAATGTGGTGTTTGGAGAATGAAATGAACCCAGCTAAGTAATGTAGGACATGCAAATAACTTTTTAAAGAAAATTATGCTAGGAAATGTACTTCCAGCTTGGGCCAAAAAGGTAAGAGAAAGTTAAAAATGAGAAAAGACCTCTAGGATTCCAACTTTCATGGCTAAGAAGAAACCTCAGAAGCATTGTCTTCTGGAAACATGGGAGAATTTTTATTAAAAAGGAAGGATATTTTAGAGGGAGAAGATGAGATTAGAAAATGGCACAAAGAGTAACCTTTCCCAGAGAGAAGATCTAAACTTCAACTAAGAAATATTTCCAGCTTCCTGCTTTTCCTTTTTTTGAATGGGAGTGTCCACTGTGGTTATCCTGTTCTGGTCTTGCCAGTGCATTTTCACTGAAGGGAGATAGTTTGTCTTCTTAGCTAACCAGGTCTCTGGACCTACAGAAGTTCTTCTTCATGATTTGAATTCAAGCAGCCTTATCTGCATCTTGACAAGGTATAGATCATGAGATCATGGGCTTTGAGTCTGTTACCATAATTAAATGAGACTTCAGGGCCTTGGGGTTGTGGGTTTGCATATTTCCCATTTGGGAAGATTTGAAGTGATTCTGGCTAGAATATGGATAGTGGTAGGTTGCAAAATCTGTCATAATATTTTGAAGCTCTTCACATCAAAACATGGAGTCTATTTTCTCTCCCTCTTGAATTTAAGCTTAACCATGTATCTTGATTTGGCCAGAAGAACTTAGCAAAAGTGACACAACCAGAAATTTAAAAGCTATTTATTCTTGCTCCTCTTTGAAGCCCTAGACCATCACAGAGAGAAGCATGGGCTAGCATATGGAGGAGTTGAGGTCATGAGGACCAGACACAAGCTGTCTCAGCTGAGATGCTGGCACATACGACAGCCTGTCAACCATTAGATCTATGATTGAAGCCATCTTAGGCCACCTAGCCTTGGCTGTCCCAGCAGAGAACTGAGTAACTCCTGAACAAACCCAGAGAGTTGTGAAAAATAATGATAGACTATTAAGTTGTGGGTGATTTGTTATGCAACAAGAGCTAGCAAATACAAGTTATCTATGAAAGAAAATGAACATGAGGATATGTGCTTCTCAAACAATAGGAAGATGTGGGTAGAGCCATTACTCTGAGATGTCTCTTTGTTTTGTTTTGTTTTTGCTTTTGCCCCCCTAGATGAGCATGAGGTTGTGTTCACATAAAGCCTGGTTCGAGAAACAATCTCCATTATTTCCAAATATTTGAAACAAATAAATCATTACTATAAGTTTTTCCACAGTCATGATGTAAGCGTTGAAAATATGACTGGCATTAGTAAATATTTGCCTATTTTCTCAACTCTTCTCTCCCTGGACAGAGATTATCACTGAAAGAAGCTGAATAGAGATTAGCTAGAGATGAGTGATTGCTGATGGCTTTCCTGTATCCATTTCTCTCATTCTCTCTTTTAGTGGTAGAACCTATGCCTTTAGATAGGTCCACAGCTGCTCATGTAGTAACTATATTTTCTGGTCTTTGTTGAGGAGATTTACTACAAAACCAGTGACACGTAGGCTTCAGGATCCTTCCTTACTTGCAAAAGTCGGTTCCCAAACCCAGGAGGGACCCTCTCAATGTGTTCTCCTGATCTTAAATTTTGGTATTTGTTATTTTGTTTGTTTTTTATTGTTCTAAGTTTTGAAAATTTGTAAGAGTAAGATATTGTGATCACAGTAGGTTAAGACAACTATCCCTTTGCCTTCCAGCCTTTTCTTTATCACACTTTGTGTTGGTTATGAGGGAGTGGTCACAGGTGTTTTGGGGGATCTAGGGGAAGAGGAGTAGTGTTCATTTAGTTTTCATTGTGATGTTTATGTAGAGAGTTACATTATCATTAGATTGCCCAGTGCAGAGGGTGCCTCCAGGGCCCTTAAGTGTGTGGGTACTGGAGGGGAAAGTAGGTTTGAACTGTGCAGAGTTGGAAGCTAGACTGTGGAAAGGTCTTTCAGTGATCAGGTTGGGGTCAGAGATTTCAGTTTTCACTGATTCCTTGTCAAAATGGAACTTCTTTCCCATCTGGAGTATATTTATTCAAAGCGTACAATTATAAACATGCTACACACTTTTCTTACTTTGATGAGAATTGCATGAAAATGAACAGATCGGAATTCCTACATTTGTGGAACATAAATCTTTAGCAGTTCTACAAACAGATTGTATCTTAAGTTATGTGTTTTATACATTTCAGAGTATCATATGTTGCCTGACATTGACATTACCAACAATGGACTGTGAAGCTGAAAGGAACTTTTCTAAACCATCAATAGTAAAATACAAATTTTGATAATCTGTATTACAGGAAATTATTTTTCCATTCTCACTATACAAAATGATAATTAGAGAATATTGTGTGAAGTAGTAATCAAAATGTAGTGTCAAAAACAGGAAAATAGGGGCGCCTGGGTGGCTCAGTCATTAAGCATCTACCTTCCGGACAGGTCATGATCCCTGGGTCCTGGGATTGAGCCCCACATTGGGGGGGGGGGGTCGCTGCTCAGCAGGAAGTCTGCTTCTCCCTCTCCCACTCCCCCTGCTTGTGTCCCTTCTCTTGCTGTGTCTCTCTCTGTCAAATAAATAAATAAAATCTTAAAAATAAACTAACATAGGATAATAGTATCATGAAGGTTTGGTGGAATTAATACCATTGTTTTTCTGGATTTTTTAATATTTGTGGAAATTGACAGCTTTAAAAAATCTGTATATTTTGTTATTTCTAAATAAATATTAAGTATTGTATCTTTTAAATCTCAGACTCCACAAAGCTTGGCTATCTCCCTGTGTATGTGACTACTTTCTGGTTGGTAGCATAGGGACAGAAGGGATATATATGACATCAGAGACATGTTGTTTAAAATACATTCTTTTTGCTCTTACCCTGAACTGGAATGATGGCTTGATGGTGCTGTAATGGTTAATTTTGTGTCTCAGCTTTACAGGTCCAGGGGGGAGCCCAGATATTTGGTTAAACATCATTCTGAGTGTGTCTGCGAGGGTGTTTTTGGATGAGATTAATATTTGAATCCTAGCCTGAGTAAAGCAGATTGTTTTTCCTAAGGTATGGGGATGGGTGGAGTTCATGCAATCCATTGAAGGCCTGAACAGAACAAAAAGGCAAGATAGGAGAGAAATCACTCTCTCTGTCTTCAAGTGGGGACACCAGCTTTGCCCTGCTTTGGGACTCAGTTTTAGACTGGAACGTAGAACATGAGCTCCCCTGGTGGTGAGACCTCTGGACTCCAATTGGAACTATACCATTGACTCTGCCGTGTCTTCAGCTTGCTGGCTGTCTAGACCCTGGAACTTCTCAGCCTCTGCAACAGTGTGAGCCTTTTCCTTACAGTAACTTGCTTTCTCTAAGTGAGCTATAAAATAGTGCTTTTGGGGTGCCAGGGTAGCTAAGTTGGTTGAGCGTCTGCCTTCAGCTTAGGTCATGATCTCAGCTTGAGTCTTCTCATTCCCTTCCTTCATCTTTCATGATCTTTCGTTTCCACCTGTTGGCACCATTTGCTCTACTTCTGGTTAGCCTCAGATTCAGGAAGCCCTTCATTAATGTATCAGTTACAGTTTCAGGACCAATGACTTAGACATTACAGACTCAGAGGTGCTGGACTGTGAGCCCCTGAACCTCTGGGGTCATGCCTTGTTCATCTTGTGGTGACTAGAATGTACTTAACCTTTTGCAGTTTTAATCATCTATAGGATGGACACCATTAATAATGGAACATACTAAATAAGGCTGTTGTGAGAATCCAATAGGTTTGTATGTGTAAAGAACACATAGCTGCTAAGGACCGCTGATTAAGTGTTAACCCCTTAGTATTTTAAGGCTCCTTGATTGTCACTACTTGCTTAGTGCCCGAATAAAAGAGCAGCTGTGTGCCACAATGCAAAATAGCTATCCAGGAGTCAGAGGCTGTGATTTCTAGAGCCAAGACATTCGTATAGTGGTGGGGAATGGTGGCTGAAGTTTGCATGCACAGCAGAGTCTATGAAGTATGTAATGAACCTGGATAAGCATGAAAGGAAGTTCAATTGGGTGAAAAGATTCTAAGGAAATGAGCAACAACCAGCTGCTTTAAGTCTTTGCTGTTCTCAATTCTAAGGAGTAGAAAACTCTGAAACAATTGGAGTTGGGTAAACTTATTTCCAATTTTAAAGAATGAGAAGCTTCCCTATGCCGCCAAGCTCACCCACACTTAGAACACAAGGCAAAGGCAAGCCTGACTGGCTAACCAGTAGAGATACAATGAGCCACTTTTAGATTTACATGGTACATGATGAATAACAGGAAGATGAGTAAGTCAGAGGGGCGAGCTCTGTGTCCTACCCACCAAAAAGGATGACACCCAAAGGGCAATGATTGCAAGACTAGTTGTGGGATGCCCTGCTGCTGAGTTGCCTATCCTTCATCAGAACCCAGGAGATGATGAGAAACTCTCTCATAACATCCGCACAGGGAGATAGAGACATGGGTATGAGATGGCTTCCTAGCAGCTCCTCAGAGGCCGCCCACCCTCTCTGCCCTCCAGGATGGTGTTCTGCCAAGACATGGATAAGCTCCGATTCAAGCTCTGTTATATGGATATCTTCACAGTTGTCATGCTGGAGGTGTTCCCCTGTGTTCATCAGTAAACTTGGGTGGATCTAAAAAAACTCTACAACAGATCATTGATGAGAATGAACATGTTTTGTGAACACTTAGAGAATGAGCAGAAGACGTGATGCTAACAGGATGAAATGTGGTATAAATGAATGTGCAATCATGACTTTGATTCTAGGAAACTGACCCTCACATCAGGTGAGGATGATACTTGGCTTAGCAGAAATCTCCAAAGAAGTAGACTGATGAGTCAGAAAGACTCTGGGGTTTTACTGGCTAGCTGAATGTGAAGGTATTGTGATCTGAGAGCCAGAAGAGTAAGTTTGCTTATTGTTCTGTTCACTTTTAGTATTAGGATGCATGTTTCCGACCCCATGGAAGTGGTTGGTTGAATGGAACCTATGTGCGGGGATACACCTGAACAGTCACCTTGAGGACACACAGTTTAGGTTCAGAAGACTGAAACTACTTCAAAGAAGTAAGGGTTTCTTAGGATAGAGTAGAATCAAGATGCATTACTTTTTTTTTTTTTAAGATTTTATTTATTTATTTGACAGACAGAAATCACAAGTAGGCAGAGAGGTAGGCAGAGGGGGAAGCAGGCTCCCTGCTGAGCAGATAGCCTGATGTGGGCTCGATCCCAGGACCCTGAGATCATGACCTGAGCCGAAGGCAGAGGCTTTAACCCACTGAGCCACCCGGTACCACTCAAGGTGCATTATTATCATTAGTATTAAGTAAAGCCCTGCTATATGCTAGATATCCTGTTAAGTGTTTTACATGAATTATGAATTAAGGCCTCATAATACCATATCAAGTAATTACCATTATTCTCATTTTCCATGTAAGACAATGAAGATTCCGTAAGGTTCAATGGCTACCTTTAGGCATCTTGCTGACTAGTGCCTGAGCTGGGATTTGAACCCAGGACTAACCCCAGGTCCACACTCCTTAAAGTACTGTAATATCTCTCTGCAATTTTCCAATATTTGAAGGGCTTTAATACTTACAAGGGGTGTTGTAGACTGAATTGTTCTCCCCTCTCCCCACTCACATGCCGAACAAAGCCCTAACCCCCCAATGTGACTATATTTGGAAATAAGGCTTTTAAATAGGTAATTAAAATGAAACGAGATTATAAGGCCAGGGGTCTAATACAGTAGGATGGATGTCCTCATAAGAAGAGATACAGGTGTGCTCTCATGCAGGGAAAAGACCATGTAAGGACATGGTGAGAACATGGCATCTGCAAACCAAGGACAGAGGTCTAGTTATATTCTTTTATGGCGGCCCTAGCAAACTAACAGAAGATGTGAGATTTGCTTTGTATTTAAAAAGTATTGAGCTGAGGGTATGAGCTGGAGGGGCCCCTGACAGAGAGGACTCCAAGGAATAGCTCCAAAATGGAATCTACAGAGAGACAGCTCTGGACTCCATCACAAGAAGAACTTTGTAAGGAGTTTCTCAGACTCCCAAGTCTGTAAGTCTCCTTGGCTTAGAGCTTTTCCACCCGCAATACAATTCAAGTGTATCTAGCCTGGATGACACTTTCTGAGTGATGTTGACAAAAAGATTTCTATGCTCAGCAGTTGGTTGGGCTAGATCAACTTATAGTCTCACATAATTCTTACCTCATTTATCTCTGTTCTTTGTACCCATTGAGTTTTCTTAAAAGCTTATTTTTGGTGTGTGGGGGTAATTTTAAATTTACAGAAAAGTTGCAAGGATAGTACAGAGAGTCTCCTCATACTCTCAGCCAGTTTTCCTTCACATTAATATCTTATTTTACTTTAGTGTATTTCTCACAACTAATGAACCAATATTCCACTGAGCTTTTGAACCTTTTTTTTAAAGAAAAAAATGGCTATTTTATCTTGAGCTTAATCAAACTGAAGTGTTTATTTGCTCTGAAAATAACTATCAAAAATACAAATGTTGGTTCTGAGACTTTTAACTACACAAAGAAATTTCAAGGAAAAGCAAAAAAAAAAGTTACTCCCCAAATTTTACACAAGTGGGCAGAACAAAAACTTCAGAGCCTTAAGAATGGATAGATACCTCAAAATAGTAAGTATCATAGAATTCAAGAAATAGGATATGTGACTGAGGGGGGGGAAAAACAAGACAGCTACTACAGAATGTAACTAGAATGATCTTAAGGTTAAGCAGGGACTCAGAGTTCCTTCCATTCTTGTTTGTTTGTTTTGTTATGGTTTTGTAGAACACATAACCTAATGGGAAAACCAGATTTTACTTTGGTTTCTTTGTACTTAGGATAACAGGATTTCCTCCCCTACTTTTAAGGGAGATAAAATATGGAAGTTCTTTGTGATTGGTTTCCAAATCTTCCCAGACATACTTTTGGGTGCAGATGCTTGACTTTGAGCCCTCTGGTTCCCTACATGGAGCCATGGACCCACAGGGACTGCAGTTTCCATGGTGCACGTTATGTAAGGATTCTTGTCAGTGCTCCACTTACTGAGTGAGACGAGAGGTGCGTGTCACAGAAGCACAAGGGTACCTGACTCTTCCTTTTAGCCTGTTGATGACTTACAAATTTTTAGAATTGAAAACTGTACAGCGAAGGATATAAGGAAAGATTTCATCCTGTGGTTTTCCTAGAAAATTATCACTGGAAAAAAAATGGATGGAAAACAATTATCAACTGTCTCTCCATAGTTCTTGGCATGTTGAAGATTTCTCCCTTTCCTAAACCCACTTAAAAAAAAAAAACTACTCTGTAAAATTCCAAGCTTTCCAAAGATACTGAAAATGTATTTTCCACTACAAACTGCAACCCCAGCAAGTAAAATTTTGATGCAACTCTGTGTCACAAAAGAGCCAACATGGTAACATAAACTAAGCTCGTAAAACCCACACAGAAGAGGGAATGGTCTGTTTAAATAGCAGCATCCATTTGGGCGTTGGATTATGTAACACATACTGAAAAAGTAAAACCTTCTGCCCATTGTTGGAAATTGTTTTAGACATCACTCAGTTTGGCAGCCCTTCTTATCTTGTGAAAAGGCAAGACTGTCTCTGTCATCTTCACTTTGTCATAACAAAGAGGGTATTTGTCCCCATACTGTCATAACTGGACACGGGAACATGTTCATGAAGTCAGAGGAGAAACAGATTTTAATTCTACACAGATCTGTGCAGTAACTAAGAAAAGGAGTAACAACCATAGTTATAGATGCATAACTGACAAAGACCTTAATGAATGATTACAGATAGTATAAGAATACTTTTAAGGTAGATGGCAGAATCAATGTGAACACTTGAGACAGGAAGGGAGTCAGCAGATTCCATTAAACTAAGACAACAAAAAGGGATGATTCATGCAATAATAAGGACAAAAACATTTCTCTTAATGTCATCTGGATATAATTTGTTAGTCCTTAGAGGAGGAGAGATTAGATATTAATAACTGCTCCTAAAAAATTTGCTATCTACATGTTTGCATAATGCAAGTAGTAAATAGTTATTGAGTAAATAGCAAAGAGTTCATTCTGTATTCCAGGTTCAGTTTCAACCAATCCTTTTGTTGGTTTTTGAAACCCCAAGTCACTGAATCTGTAAGCGGTATTTAAGCATGGTACCGCAGTTGGGTAGCCAATGGCTGTGGACCAAACCAGGTAAATGGCCTCCTCTCCAGGCACTACTGAGCAAAGCATGTGTGTCTTCAGGACATAGCCATACATTGCCCTGAGTTTGTTTGTCTCTGATCTGTGTTTCTCAAAGTGTGGTGGGTTAATCATCTGTACCAGAATTCCCAGAGGAACTTGTTTAAAAACACAGATTTGGGGGCCATGCCCAGACCTAATGAATCAGAATTTCTGTGGATTGTCAGGAATCTACATTTCAGAAACACAATTAACTGCTTAGAATGAGTGAGCACCACTGTTTTAGATATTGTCAACACTAAGGGGAATGAATTCTATATGGAAATTCTATGGGGAACAAAAAAACAATGACCAGTTTTTAATATTGCCTCAGCAATGCTTTCATTTGTATTTATAGATGGTTCTCTAGGAAGGTTTCATTTGGATGTTGAGAATATTTATAGTATGTTTCTGGAGATAACTGTAATTAGCTATCTCAGAACCCATATGACATAACCATGCTGTCCTCTGCAGATGATTTTCACATTACTCAAGCAATGTGTAAAGTAGTTATATAAAAACTTAATTGAAATCATACAACTGAGACAAATCTATTTTGTCAGTTCCCACATTTCTCTTTATATCTAAAAACCACCTACGTACTCTCAGAGCAAGTTATTTGTGGTTTTATAAACCATCCATGTAAATTAAGGTAATGAATGTAACTAGTTACTGTCACTCTACTTCTGATCTAACATATAATATTCTCAATATTGCATTCACTAGGCATCCACAACTATACTTTGTACTTTTATCGCTGGGCCAACATAGGGACCAGAGAATGCTGATTTGTGTGACATAGTCTTTCTCTACATGGTGGTAATATAAAAATATCTATTTTTGAAATATTATCCAAAAGTGATGATGTTTTATTTTAGAGAAGTGGTGTTGCAGCAGCGTGAAGAACGTGATGTCCTGGAAGTATGGTATGATCATTACAAGTGTAGACTCTCTGGAACTGGACCGTCCAGACTCAGAATTCAATTCCACTCAGAATTCTACCACTTCTTAGCTGAGTGACCTCAGGCAAAATATTTAACCACTCTGTGCTTCCATTTCTTATCTCTAGAGTGGCAGAAATAATTGCACCACTCTCACTGGTTTATATGATGATTACATAAGTTATAAACATAAAGGTTGAGACCAATGTCTGACAGATAATAAGCACTATTATTATTAATCTATTTCATAACATGCCAGAATTATGCCTCAGGTCATCTGTTTTTAGTATATTTTTCTACTCCTTTTTTCTTTCACTGGGATCTTGAGGGGTTTTTTTTTAATACTAGTTTCAGGTATATAGCATAATAACGATATTTATATTTATTGCAAAGGGATAATCTCAGTAAGCCTAGTTAACATCCATCACCATATATAGCTGCAAATTTTTTTCTTGTAGTGAGAACTTGTTTCAAGATCCATGTTTCCAACTACTTTCAAATATACAGAACCCTATAATCAATTATAGTCACTGTGCTGTACATTACATACCCATGGCTTACTCATTTTAGAACCGGAAATGTGTAGCTTTTGACCCCTTCAACCATTTTGCCCACTTCATACTCCCCACTTCTAATAACCACCAATCTAATTTCTGTATTTCTTGAGGGTTTTTCCCTTCCTTGCCCCACACAATGCTGAAAAAAAAAAAAGATTCAGACTATTGACTTGAATTCTAAACAAAGATTCTTGAGTCTGCTTTTGTTTTTTTTTCTTTATCTCATAGACCATAGACCAGGGCTTGGGCCTGAAGAAAGAGAAAAGGAAAGGTAGAGCAGTGACTCTGAAAGGAAAGAACTGGAAAAAGGAGTAGGGATCCCCAAAGTAGGAGGGAGAGGAAAGGCCCTTCATTTGGAAGTGACCCATGGTAAGCCCACCTTCCAGTGCAGACACCTGCCAACTGATCTTGCATGGACAATCAAGCTACTCTCCAGCTGTCTTGAACATCTGGAAGCTTCTGCTAACAGGCTGGGGAATCTGGTCATCCTGAGTGGATTTGAGAGTTTGAAGGGAGAGACTCGACCTTGCAGACCAAGGTAGAACCGTATAGAACCAGTGGAAAATTGGATAGCTACATACAGAAGAATGAAACTGGACCACTTCCTTGCACCATACACAAAGATAAACTCTAAATGGGCAAAAGACCCCAATGTGAGACAGAAATCCATCAAAATCCTAGAGGAGAACATAGGCAGTAAACTCTTCGACATCAGCCACAGCAGCTTCTTTTGAGACATGTCTCCAAAGGCAAGGGAAACAAAAGCAAAAATGAACTTTTGGGACTTTCCCAAAATAAAAAGCTTCTTCACAGCAAAGGAAACAGTCAACAAAACCAAGAGGCAACCCATGGAATGGGAGAAGATATTTGCAAATGACACTACAGACAAAGGGCTGATATCCAAGATCTATAAAGAACTTCTGAAACTCAACACCCAACAAATAGTCAATTCAAAAAAATGGGTAGAAGACATGAACAGATACTTCTCCAAAGAAGACATACAAATGGCTAACAGACACATGAATAATTGTTCAACATTCTTAGCCATCAGGAAGATTCAACCACATTGAGATACTACTTTACACCAGTTGGAATGGCTAAAATTAACAAGACAGGAAAACAACAAATGTTAGAGAGTATGTAGAGAAAGGGGAACCCTCTTACACTGTTGGTGGGAATGCAAGTTGGTACAGACACTTTGGAAAACAATGTGGAGGTTCCTCAAAAAGTTAAAAATAGAGCTACCCTATGACCCAGTGATTGAACTACTGGGTATTTACATCAAAGATACAGATGTAGTGAAAAGACAGCGCACATGCTCCCCAATGTTCATAGCAGTAATGTTCACAATAGCCAAACTGTGGAAGGAGCCAAGATGCCTTTCAACAGACAAATGGATAAAGATGTGGTCCATATATACAATGGAATAATACTCAGCCATCAGAAAGGATGAATACCCTCCATTTGCATCGACATGAATGGAACTGGAGGGGACTATGCTGAGTGAAATAAGTCAAACAGAGAAAGACAATGATCATATGGTTTCACTCATATGTAGAACATAAGGAAGAGCATGGAACACATTAGGAGAAGGAAGGGAAAACAGAAGTGGGGGGAAATCAGAGAAGGGGCAAGAACCATGAGAGACTATGGACTCCAGGAAACAGAATGAGGGTTTCAGAGGAGAGGGAGGGTGGGGGAACGGGTTAGCCTAGTGGTGGGTATTAAGGAGGGCACAGGTTGCCCTCCTTAATATGGAGGGCACACCTCCATATGCATATGGGTGTTATATGCAAACAATGAATCATGGAACACTACATCAAAAACTAATGATGACTAACATAACATAAAAAAAAAAAAAAAGAAAATACGTGAAGGGGTTTAGGAAGTACAGTCTTCCAGTTATAAAATAAGACACAGGGGTATAATATACAGCATTATAGGGAATATAGTCAATAATATTTTAACAACTTTGTATGGTGACAGTAATTTAGAGTTATTGTAGTGACCATTTTGGAATGTATACAAATATGAAATCATCAGATTGTACACCTGAAATTAATATTAAAAACTGTTAAGATTTTTTAAAAAAGCAATGGGGAATTTACCTAAGAATGGAGCAGTAAGCAGACAATTGCTGTTGGAATTCAAATACATGAATCTAGCTGCGTAATGGTAATAGAAAAATGCTAAATTGCAAAAAGGTCAAGCTAGAGTTTGGGTGGTTTTAATTTCCACATTCTGGAATTATAGGAATTACACAACCACATTATTTAATTACAGAGTAAAGTTTTGAGTATAGTTTAAAAAAAACAGTTCCTTCTCAATTCTTCTCTTTAGCATTTTTAATATGTCTCCCCTTAAATGAATCATTTTCCTTTATCCTTTAACAAAAACAGCTTTTTAAAAAATGTTACAAATTACTCTCTCATGACATAAATCTCCTCAACCTCCCACCACCAGCTACCATGTCTCATAGCTTTTATTTGCATTTTCCCAAATCACCAATGATCTTGTCTATACAAATCTCATTCATTGTTTTCCTGGACTTCTCAGAAGTATGTGTCACCAAATCCTTCATCTGCTTTCCTGAAATTATCTTCCCTTAATTTCCACAATATGGCAGTATGCTAATTTCCCTTCTTTGTAATTCACCATGATATCTTAGGGATCATCCTTGGCCTCAGGAAACTTACAGTCTAGTGCCAAGTCCAACATTTTGGGAGACATTACTAAGTGGACACTACAGTCTCAGTGCATAGAGCTCTTCTCTCCAGCCATTTATTTCGATGCATCTATTAGTACACAAGTGTCAAGCCAGGCAGTGCCCATTAGTCAGTAGAGCAATGTACTATAGGAGATGGACACAGGAGAAGTAATCTGCATGAAAGAGATAGGGAAGATTTATATAGGAGATGACACTTGGGATGGACATCTAAGGATGGAGAAATTTCAACAGTAAGAAGTAGAGAAGAGATTCCACATGGATGAATTGATTGAGCTGTGACACACAAGAAGAAAAATATTCTTAACTGTCCTAGGATGAAGAACTGTAACTGGGATGAAGCCAAAGACGGGAACTCTAGTAGATTCCTGGGGTCAGGGATCACATACATCAAGGGTGAAGCCTATGGAACCTGGACTGTTTAATGTAGATAATACACGGGAGCCATTACCGGTTACTGACACAAGAGTGTCACTATTAGAGTTATGTTTTAGAAAAAGAACTCCAATATCAGTGTGGAGATCACATTAGTGGGAAGGAGAGATTGGTGGTGGGATATCTCTTAGTTTTTTATGTATCTCATTCAGCGTCATACATTGCTTTCTTGGATTACTTTTCTGTGCTAAATGTTTATTTATGCTTTGCCCTCCAAGATAAACTAGTTAAGGCAGGGACCATATCTTGTTTTTGTTTTAAGCATACTACAGCATACACAGAAGTTATCACCCTGCCTTGAACATTATCATAATTTTCATTGTTATTAACATTTATTGAGCACTTATGTGATATCCACTAATGCAAAGTCAATTACATGTAACATCTCATTTAATCCTTATATGATTGTCCCCATTTTATACAGGGATTTAGAGAATTTAGTCATTTGCTTCAAATCATAGAGTTGGTAACTAGTAGAGCTTCAAAACAAGTTCTTTGTGACTCCAAAGTTATTAACAACATGGTTAAATGGACTCTCCATAGTGGCCAATCAATAAATACCTTTGAGTGATTGGATAAATAAAAATGGTGGAACACGGAATAAATTCTTGGTTTGAGTTGATCTGCATAGGCAGTTAAATATATCCATCCATTCATATCAGGAAGATATATCCAGTGTTTGAATTGTGCAAATGTATCTATCCAGTATTTTCAAATAATAAAGTTAATAATGGTATGAGGCATTACTTATAATGATAATCAAAATTATAGAACGAAATAGTAAGTAATGTTAGTACTCTATCCAGATTCTGTAATATCCCTTTTCACTGTTCCTTTGTGTCTCCAGACTTCAGTGTGCTTTTATGCCCATCATTCATAATCTAAAGTGATTTTGGGGAAGAATTTCTTTGGTCTACTGGAGCCTTCTTTGAATACATGGGAATTTATGTTCCTCCTGGGTTGACCCTTTGGGCAATGCTCTTTGCCAATAGAGTTTCAAAGCCCTTCTTTGTTGACTCAGATTAGAACAACTCTCAGATGGTAATTTCTTTTTCAAAGTCCCCTGTGGGATTAGGCTGTGTGGGATTTTGCTTGAGATAATACTCTTATTTGGCTTCCTCCCCTTCTGTGTCCTTCCTCCTTCAGCCTCTTGTTGGTTTTACTGATGGGCATTTCCTTGATAAATCCCTTGCACGTGAACCTTCATCTCAGGATCTGCTTCTTGGGAAGTTGACCTAGGAAAAAATATACATTAAAATCTAATGAGTATGCTCATTCCACACCCCTTTCTTTTCATTGTTTAACATGGTATTTGTGTCTTTGTAATTCATTCTAGGTGAGAAAGAATCAATGACCAACATTACATGCAGTGTCCTATTAGGAAGCCTTCTGCTACTATATGACTTTTCATAAGATTTGATTTGACCTTTGATATTTTTTATAACAAGCCATACAGAAAAGTTTTCTGCTGAGTGTGTTCATGTATAAAGGTGCAGCTTATATGTATTTGTTGTATGAAACCATAAATTGCCTTAAAAATTCCACTATTGAATTTTTAGGAGTTTGAAAGTCTAAGCTCTTAAATTGTATTCCAAATATAGCCAATGTGCTTTTTAAAAATGGGTACATTTTGAATTCACATGGTTCAGATAATTCCATTTCTTTTAGCATTATGAGCAAAACATTGATATGTTTTCTTCCTTCACTTCCCAAGCTGTGCATTTTATTTCTTCCAGCAGGACCATGGGTAAGCAAATCATTCCAAATTTAGCACATTGGAAATGTCTCATGTTTAAATCATAGATGTTTTTATGGGTTGTGTGCCTTTTGCTAACTTTATCTCCCACTTTGCTTCAGGTAATATCCTGAATGATGGCAGTTTCTTCTGCATCCAGACTGGTGATGGTGTTCAACTCTCAACATGGCCAGGTCATAATAAATAGACTTTAAATCGAGCTCAGTAGTGCTCATGATTTGCAAACTAGTGGCCCTTCTTTACTCCAACCTGAGATTGTAAATGATTAGATTGTAAGTGATTACTCTGACCCAATCAGTGTCCTAGTCCTGTTTAGGTGACTGACTACTATTGGCAGGCAGTGCCACAACCTAACCTAGAAATTCTCCTTGAACTTGGAGGAAGACAGACATGGGGGAAGGGGACAGGACTTCAGTTGAAAAAAAGATATATTTTCATTTTTAGTCCTTTTGAAATGCTTAGTATTAGTTACTTCCTATGTCTTGGTGGTTACATTTTAAATTTTGATTAGAGTATATTCTGAAGCCTTACTGAGCAGTAGATGCTCTCATATTAACTTTTAGCTAATCCCCCAGGGCAGAAGGCCAGGGTGAGATAATGCAGAAGAACCACTGTAAGGCAGAGAGGTAGATGAAGAGAAGAAACGAACAAGGAGAAATCTGTTAAGTTCTAGGGCCTTGTTGGGTGCTAGGCATGAGAGAGGAAAGGAATAGGGCAGGCAGTGAGCTCAGGCAGGGATGGAGGGAAAGGGGAAGGAAAGGGCAGAAATGAGACAGGGAGATTTGTGACTTTGGCAGTATTCTGAGCTGAGATGGCAGGGGCTTCCTTTTCAAACCTTGGTGGTTTGATCCATGTTAAAACTGTAGGACCAGGCAAACAAGTACTATATTAAAAATCTCTTACATGATAGTTAAGAGTGATTCACTCTTTATAATTGAGGGGCACTGCGGTAGGCAGTGGGGTTACAAATAATAATAATGATAATCAGCATCGTTGTGATAATAATAGTAATAAAAATAGCTTACACTTACATAGGACTTACTGGTATGGTGCATATTATGTGCCAGATAATTTTCTAAGGCTTTCCATATATTAACTTCTCACAGCAGGTCTCTGAGATGGTACCATTCTTTCTGTTTTTGTTTTTCAGTTGTTACCATTTTAATTCCCATCTTATGGACAATGATTCAGAAGCCTAAGCAGGTGAAGTGCTTTGCTCAGTGTCACT
>RCUC01000822.1:0-57442 GCA_003697995.1 Taxidea taxus jeffersonii
GTGGTATATATATACAATGGAATACTATGCAGCCATCAAAAGAAATGAAATCTTACCATTTGCGACGACATGGATGGAACTAGATCGTATTATGCTTAGCGAAATAAGTCAACTGGAGAAAGACAACTATCACATGATCTCCCTGATAAGAGGAGATGGAGATGCAACGGGGGTGGGGATTAAGGTGGTAGGAAAAGAAAAAATGAAACAAGAGGGGATCGGGAGGGAGACAAACCAAAAGAGACTCTTAATGTCATAAAACAAACTGAGGGGGGTGGGGGGGAGAGGGGTTGGGAGAGGGTGGTGGGGTTATATTATATGTTTAAATAAAAAAGCTTAAATTAAAAAAATAAAAAATAAAAAAAGTAGAAAAAAAAGAAATCTTGGATGAACGTTAATAAACAAAGTAAAAACAAAACAAAACAAAACAAAATAACACCTACCAACCAGAGGTACTGTACCTCCTCAGGCAGACTGTTTTCCTTCTATATACCTACTATTTGTATTACTGTTATCCTTGGAAAGTCTATTTTTCCAAATGTTGCAGAATTTTAAAATGGAAAGTCCAAGTGTAATCATAAAAAAGGAATAGCATTCTAAAACGAGAACATATTAAGGTATATAATTCAGTTCTGAAAATCCTTAAAAGTAAAAAATTCATTGTAAATTTTCTGTTGGAAAGTTATATTTGCATCATGGCAGGGTTAGTCCAAAAGATATTGTGTATACATCAGTGTCCTTAAATATACAGAAATGATTCTGTATTTGTTGCATCACATTCTGAGTGTTTAAGATTTGGCTAGTCATGAGAAATGACCTAATGAAGAAGCTCAGGAATCCATGAGTGGCCATGACCTTATTTCTGCTGAGGTAATTAGAGCACCAGCACTTTAGAAGGAGTAATGCTTCATCCTGAAAAATTACCTGCCACTGAAAATTTCCTTAAACTATACCATATTCCATTTCAATTTCTGTATCAGATCTAGTGTAGAATGAGCTTATAGCACCTTAGGCAGGAGGGTGATAAAAATTTTTAACAAATATTTAATGTTTGGTATGGAATGTGTACTGACCATTCAGAATGGAAGCTCAACCAGTCAGAACTGATACCATAATGGTGCCCACCTGCTAGTTAGTATCAGCTCCAGTTTTGGAAACCCATGAACAATGAATATAAGAGATTGGCTATGTCAATGTTTTGAATTGCATGTATTTTTAATGTGCCTTTTGTTTGTATAAAAGAAAAAAGTGGTTTGGGTAAGTAGAAATTGGGAAAGCCTGACTTTTTATAAAATAAATTTAAAAATCAAAATTGTAAGGTTGTACAACTTAAACCTGTAAATTAAATCACCAGTCAAGAGTTTTCTACTTAGTGGAAGGTGCCTAGTGCAATGCCTGAATAGCATAGGTAAATAGGTAGCTTAAGTGGTGGTATTAGTAGTATTATCTTTTTATCATCAAAAATTTACAGAATTTATTGAAAATCTATTACCATTCTGAGGACCTGTCTAGGTAATTCAGAGACTTCACAATAATATCTGGTAATGTGGAAAAAAAAATCATTTGAGCACTCACAAAAAGTGATAAAAAGGAAGAAGAACTTGGTGAATCCATAAAGTGGAAGATACCCATAGAGAAGAGAAAAAGGAGAAGAAGCAAACTTAGAAATGCTAAATTAAAGGGAAAGTAAAAAACAAGCCAAGAAAATTCAGTAGCCTAAAAATATATCTAGTGAAACTGCATAGTACTAGAGCAAGAAGACAGTCAATACTTTGGGAACAGGAAACGAAAAACTACAGTGACCCAGTGATTTAGAGCAGTGCTCAGCAAAACTTTCAGTGTCTTCTATTGCTCAGGATAAAAGCAACCATTAAAAAAGACATGCAGGTAAGACCCCCAAGAACCTAAATAGGCCCAAGAAGCATGTGGATTCTGAGGCCCCTCCTTCACCACAGCCATACCTAGGCCTTTGGATTCAGCTAGTTCCAGGAGCTTATAATTTTCAGTTGGCATCAGACAACAAAAATAAAGGGATGAAACAGGTAACATCATTTAAAAATACTATGACACCTGGGTGGGGCGGTTAATTGAATGACTGGCTCTTGGTTTTGACTCAGGTCATGATCCTAGAATCATGAGATTAAGCCCCACATAAGGCTCCGTGCTCAGCACGGAATCTCTTGAAATTCTATCTCCCTCTCTCTCTGCCCCTCCTACCCATGCTTTCTCTAAAATAAATAAATAAAATCTTTAAAAAATAATAAAAATAATAACTATGGCTACCAAGAAAATTAATTTTGCCCTATGGGAAGAGGAGGAAAAGAGGGAAGAAAGAGAATGATTTGTCTCGTTTCCACAATGCTTCATTACATTTACAGGAGGTGGGGAGGTGGTATTCCGCAAACCACTTACAGGGGTTTTGGTCAATTTGGATACACAAATGTATACAAAATAGTCAAACATCTACCTGTTGATAATACTGTTTTTAACCCAGTTACATATATTTACTTAAGTAATGTATTATTAAACTTCTTCCAACTTACCAATGGTGATTTTTTCCACTCTCTCATTACATTAAAGCAATTGTATTCAAATTATTCACCTATACCTTTGACATCATCATCTTCACCCTTATTCAAGTCACTTTTGGAGTCAGTGAGTACAGTTTTCCTGAGCACATTGTTGTTGCATTTTATTTATAAGTAAGACTCTGGCTGTGAAATATTTATTCCAAGCCATGAACAACTATTCAGAGAATATTGTCAGTTGACTTTTCCATTCATCTTAGAGTTGCATGTCCTTGATCTCTAAACATTACCCTTTGATGTATGAATCTTTAGAAAAATATATTAAAATATTGAGTAAATACAAAATATTTATAACACCTGTTAGAATTAGAACTACTCCTAAGCCCAAAGAAAAATGTCATGCATTCTACACTTAGCATAACAAATGAGCATTCCCTTGCCTTTTGGAGCCCTCTGAGGGCTTATCTCAGTGTTCTTCCTCCTTACCCCCCCACTCCCTTTGGTATTCACCATTTTAAAGTTTGTGTTTCTCATTACCTTGCTTTTAGTTCTGGTTTTAGTGCTATGATTGTATCTTTGTAAAAACCATGCAATATATGGTTTCATTTTGCACATTTTTTATTTCTTTAAAAATGAAATAATGCATATCCTACAACTTGTCTTTTGGGCATGATATTATATTTCTAAGATTCATCCATGTTAAATGTACACAACTATAGGTCATTTATTTTCATTATTACAACATTCTATTTGTTGACCAGTATATATTCATCCTTCCTCCTTGATGGATATTTAGGTTATTGCCAGGTTTTGTCACTACAAACAATGCTTCTGTGAATATTCTTTTGATGTCTCAGTGCTCATTTAAGAGATTTTTTAAGGGTGTTTTATTGGTTTGAATATGGTTGCTGGGAACAGAATCTATTCTATATATACTAAATATAAAGGATCTATTACAAAGTGTAAAACAGACTGTAAGTTAAGCTTCCTATTACAACTTGCAGTTATAAAAAATAATGAAGATTACTTCTATACACTAGTATGAAGTGATTATTAAAATATAATCCTAGCTGGAAAAAAAACAAGATAGAGAAGAATATACATAGTATTTATCTATGAAAAGGAGAAGAAAGAAAGTAAGTAAGTAAGAAAGAAAGAAAGGGGAAAAAAGAGAGAAGCAAAGAAAGACTCTCACATGCACACTTTTACTTTTAAAGGATAATCTATAAAACACATCAAAGGACTATCTATAGAGGAGAGAAGAGCTGGAGCAGACATGTGACTTTTCTGAATACAATATTATGTGTTTTAGACTTGACTTTGTAATCCCATAAATATTTTATATAACTTTAAAACAAGTCAAAATGAAAATAAAGTAATCCCTAAATATCAAAAGCAAAATCCTCAAAGTCATCTGTTTATCAGACTGATGACAAACACAGAGAGACATTATTTCAAATAATTTTAAAATACAGTACTTTGACCATACTTCAAATCATTCATGATACAACCCAAAGAAACTCTCACTGGCAAAAATACGGTGATTTGTCCAACAATAAAAATAATAACACACAAATTATATTAAGGTATAGGTAAATTAAGGTATTAGGGAAAAGTTCTTTACCCTAGCATATGAAGAGATGGTTCAGCACCAAGGACAGGGACACCCATGACTATCCAGGCTTATTTTCCTTTCCTCCCTATCAATATTTTAGTCATGCCATACTGTGTTTCTTAAGTTAAAAGCTCCTCCTCACCGCTGAGTTTATCTCCATCATAGTTGTCACCTTATATTAAATTACTTGTTTATATATTTTCTCAACCACCCTTAAGGGTACTCTTCTCAACCTCAGCACAATTCTTGGGGCATAGTAGACTCAGTGATTTATAGATGAATTAACGAAAATGACCAATAAATCAACAAATAGCTTTCAAAGAAGAGTAAAATCCAAGGACACACTTAGATAAAAACAAGTATGCAAAGAAGAAAAAGTTATATATTTGTTATTACTCCTTCAGACATGAGTTCTCAATCTTAGCTGGGCATCAGAAAAATCTGTAGAGATTATCAAAGACGCAGAATCCAAGTACTACTCCAGGAATGTAGAATGAGAATCCTGAGAGGTGGCATTTGTCATGTGTATGAGGATGGGTGATTTCGAAAGGCATGAAATAATTCTTCTACACATACTTATAAGTGCTGCTATCACCCTAGAGGGGGGATTATCATCTGGAAGGGGGAGAAAGCTCCAGGTGCTGTCATTTATATGAGCAGCAGGACCCAATTTTTCAGCTACCTAACAGAAATCAGCAGAAATTGTGTCTTTAAGCTGACATCTGCTGGCCTCCAACTTACAGCGTGATAGTGCAGGTAAATTATTCTTCCAGGTTCTCTTTCTCACCTGCAACCTACAAACAAACAGTACGAAGAACCATTTCACTTCCCAGGTGGTGCCAGTAGCACAGAACCAGTCCACTCTGCTTCAACTAGAGAAGCAAAGAAATGTCAACGACAGCACAGTAGACAGGAGAGAAAATCCATTTCAGTTTCTGATTTTCTTCTTTCTTTTTTTTTTTTAGAGATTTTATTTATTTATTTTAGAGTGAGAGCAAGCAAGCGAGAGTGGGGGAGAAGCAAAAGGGACAGGGAGAAGCAGACTCCACAATGAGCACAGAGCCTAACACGGAGCTCCATCTCAAGAACTTGAGATCATGACCTGAGCCAAAATCAAGAGTTAGAGGCTCAACAAACTGAGCCACCCAAGAGTCCCTGATTTTCTTCCTTTTAATGAACTTCACTTTTCAGATTATCTTTGTAGAACCAGCTGCAAAAATTTTCTAAAAATATAAATGTGAAACATGTTTTCTTTTCTTTTTCCTTTTTTAATGAAACATGTTTTCTTAAAACTTGAAAGCTCCTATATTTGTAAGTAATTTTAATGACCAACCACATTCATATCATCTCAGTTAAGGCCATTTCATATTTTTCTCTTTTTGTCTAGAAACAGGCTATTTGAATTTTAAATACCCATGTAGAGGGCTTTATCCCAGATTTTCCAAAGATCTGGAAACACTAACTGAAATTTATTACTCATTTCAGGAAAATCTCCTCTGGTCTTTCACTAAATCTCCCATTAGAGCATTTGACCTAATCCTGCTATCAAGGAGCTTATGCTCTACTTAAATGATGCAGGATTGACCTCAAATGATGTGAATGAAGACTCCGGCTATCCACTCCATCCCTGCTCAGTGGGAGGCCTGCTTCTCCCTCTGCCTCTCTCTCCCTCTCTGTCTCTCATAAGTAAAAAAATAAAAATAAACCAACTCACATGACAAAACTACAAAGGAGCCTAATATTTTTATTGATTTATTAACGATGATATTGTCCAAAACTTATGTTTAATATTTATGAATCATATTACTATATGGTAACGAGTGTTGTTCCACTGTAGGAAAATATTCAAATTCTAAAAATTATAATTAGTTTAAAAGAGTAAGATTAGGGACACCTGAGTGGCTCAGTTGGTTAAGCGTCTGCCTTTGGCTCAGGTCACGATCCTCGAGTCCTGGGATCGAGCCCAGGCTTGATCAGGCTCCCTGTTCAGTGGGGCATCTGCTTATTCTTGTGAGCTCTCTCTCACATGTGTGTACACTCTTTCCCTCTCTCCGGTAAATAAATGAAGTCTTTTTAAAAATAAAATAAAATAAAAGGGTAAGATTAAATGATACAGTGAAAACTTCAGTGTATTTGAAGCCACTCAGGAAAATATAAAAATTGTTTAAAAATAGTATATCTTCCCATTTGGCACTGGCTGTAGACCACAGTCACCAAGTTCCATCATAGCATGGCCCTCATGGTGCCTGAGCCCATAGTATTGGTCCCCCATGGGGACTGAGACAAGCCGGTGGAGGCGGATATGGATGGTAAGGACCACCACTTCGGGGAAACAGAATGCGCTGCCAGAAATTCCACATTTGACCAGATCAACTCCTGACTGACCCACTCAGAGGAGAAGAATGACTACCCCCAGTCCTGCCCAGGATCTTCTTGAGTTTAACATGTAGACATGCCCTGAATTCCAGCAGCAGCTCAGGGAGGCATCTAGCACTGCTCAGTCCCTAGGCTCTGAGAGCCCCCAACCAGCCTCAACCCTGCCTCCTTGGGCAAGGCTCTGGTCTGGGCTCTCATAACTTCCACCTGCCTGGGCCGCCCTTCTGCTATTACCCGTGGCATGACCCCTTGCTGCGGTCAGGTGTGGGCCTGAGACCTTTGCCTGCCTTCCCAATTCCAGGGCAATCCCCACTCTGCCCAGTCCTCAAGTATCCACATTAAATGGGTCTCCAAGACCAAAACAAAACAAAAAAAAAACAACACATGTCTCCTTCAGTTAATATGAAATGTATATATCTTCTTCCTTTAAAAGTAAAAATAACATTTCTACATTCCTTTTCTTTTTAGAAGGTTTAACCTCCAAAATATAACAAAAACATCAGTTATGATACTCCCATAGTTCAAGAAAGAAAATGATCTCTTTAAATACAACTAGGATCAATATTTAGAGTAATACTATGGCTTCCTATTCCTGGTTTGTCAAACTAGACATGATAGAAGAAAGACACAGTGCTAAAGATACAGTGAAACTGAGAAAACCATTACAAATCATCTACAGATGAACATAAACCCTATAACTAAACAATCTTGGGTGTGAATTATTAGAGAGAGAAGTTATTTATAGCATGATCCAGAATTGTCTGTACTGATTTATGTCTTGAAATTTTTAAATGTAAGGCACTACAAGAGTAATGCACGTGAGAAATAGTGTTCTCTTGTATTAAGAAAGGAGTCTCTACTTAGCAAAACTCGAAAACTTAGTCATTTAATACAAAATACTACCTTCATTCCATCAACAGTCCTTTAATCTTCAGACTGGTAATGTATTGTCCAACTAGCTGTTTTTCATACCTGGACCTGAGGCCATGTTCCTACCCAGACCTATATTTTTCATCTTAACAAATTGTTTGATACTTTGCCCCTTTAACCTCTAAGCCAGAGATAAGTTCTGCTACACATTTCTCAGACAGCATCTCTCTCTGGGAAGGACAAAAGTATGAATCCTTTCTTAAAGACTCTCTTGAAGTAGTATTGTCTTATACAACAAACAATAGACTGGGAAACAGGAAAAACATGTTCTGAGCAACTTACCTATCTTCTTTGGTCTTCAGATATTTTTAGTAGCTTCCTATAAAAAATAATTTAACATAGTAAAATGGCTACATTGTTGTCCAAAGTATTAAGATTTGTACCAGGAATCAATTTGTCTCTCAGTTCCAAATCCACCCTTTTATTAATTAAAAAAATATATGATATTTTATTGAGATACAATTCACATGCCATACAATTTGCCCTCTTATCATATACAATTCAATGGTTTTGTGAATATTCATAGAGTTACATGATCATCACAACAATCAGTTTTAGAACATTTTCATCTCCCCAAAAATAAACTCTTTCTAGGTGTGCCTGGGTGGCTCAGTCAGTTGGGCATCTGGCTCTTGATTTCAGCTCAGATCATGATCTCAAGGTGGTGAGACTGAGCCCCACATTGGGCTCTGCCCTCAGTGCAGAATCTGCTTGAGATTCTTTCTCTCCCTCTCCTTCTGGCCCTCCCCCTGCTCACTCTAAATCAATCAATCAATCAATAAATCTTCTTTAAAAAAAAGAAACTCTCTACATTTAGCCATCACCTCCTATTCTCCATCCTCTACCCACCCAGACATCTGTGAATCTACTTTCTCTCTCCATAGTTCTGCCTATTCTGGACACCTCAAATAAACGGAATCATAAAATATATGATCTTTTGTAACTGGCTTCTTTCATTTAGCATAATTTTTTCTACTGTCACCCATGTTGTAGCATGAATCAGGACTTCATTCCTTTCTACTACCAAATAATATTCCATGATAATGGATATACCAAATTTTATCAATCTATCCTTTTATCAACTAATGGACATTTGTGTTGTTATCACTTTGGGGATATTATGAAAACTGCTGCTATCAACATTTGTGTACAGGGGTTTGTGTGGACCTGTGTTTTCATTGCTTTTGGCTGTGTACCTATGAGTGGAACTGCTGGGTCATCTGGTAACAATGTTATCACTTGAGGAACTAACTGCCAGGCTGTTGCAAAGCAGCTGCACAACTTTGTTCCATTCTGACCAGCAGTGCATGAGAGTTCCAGTTGCTCCACACCATTGTCAACACTTGTGATCTTTCTGACATTGATAGCCATCCTAGTGTATGTGAAGTGGTAGCTCACTGTGGAATTACCCTTCTTTTTAATGTTTTGTATAGTGAAGCTAGACCTTATAAACATTTTTTCTTTGTCTTCTCCCACAAGGTAAAGCTTTTCTGCAGAGGCCATGGAAGGCACACTGCAAGAGGGAGGAGATTTTCTTCCTTATTTGAATGTGCTTTTCTTCTTACATCTATGGTGAGGCTACCAGTGGCATGTGAAAGACCCGCTGGTTCTCACCTTTCAGCAAATCTGGCTAGCACCCTAGCCAGCAAATTTCTTCTTCACCAGCCCCGGCCCAACAGCTACAACCAGCTCTGGTCTGAGGCACTTTGGGACTTCAGGAACCTCTTTTGCATCTAGTAGGCTACAGATGTATCCTTTCAAAGAGGTCTGAATATCTGTTCTAGGGTGGAAAGAGCCCACTTGCAAGTTTATTCTTTCCTTGGATTTCCCCCCTTTGCCCTAGAGGTAGCAGCTCTTCCCTAACTTTGTTATTGCTCTATTGTCTGCAAATTTCTTTTACCCCTTTTGGTAATGACCTACCTTTCCCTAGTTAATAATTGCTGTGTCTGAATGTGTGTCCCTTCAAGATTCATATATTGAAATCTTAATGCCCATTGTGACAGTATTAGTAAATGGGACCTTTGGGTGGTGATTAGATAATGAGGGTAAAAACCCTCATGAATGAGATTAATGCCTTTATAAGAGAGATCACAGAAAGCTGCCTTCCCCCCCTTTTGCCATATAAGAATACAACAAAAGGACTTGGCAATGGGCCCTCATTTGACCATGTTGGCACCCTGATCTTGGACTTCTGATCTCAAAAATAATGCAAAATTAGTTTCTGTTGTTTATAAGCTACAGAGTCTGTGGTATTTTGTTATAGCAGCCCAAGTGGATGAAAATGGTAATTTTTACATTAAGTTTTCCCTGTTTAAATTAACAGTATGTTTCCACCTCTTAACTGGACCCCCACTGATACAAGATTCTTCTTCTTTTAATGCAATTAGATATAATGGAGATTTCCTTTTTGAATTAGTCATATCAATGCCACTCCAAAAGAGTCAATTATTTTTAGAACCTTAAGTGTGTTATCTTCACTGCAAATTATCATTACAGTGCTATCTAAATCCACCTTTGCAAATTTAACATAATATTAGAATGTCAAAATCTCTAGTAAACAATTTCAAAAACGATAAAAAGAAATTCTAAAACTGCTGAATTGCTATCATTGCAATGAAAGAGTTGTAAAATGTAACTTTATGTGAAAATTTAAATGCTTTCAAATTTTAATTAACTATCATTTGAAATAAGTGCAAAAACTTGCCCAACTCAGCATAAAGTAAAGTTGGAATGGGATGCTTCATGGAGTTGTAAGGATATATATATCCCTTCTGTAACAACTTCCTACCATCTTTAACCAGAGGTTATGATCTGTCTTCAACTTCCAGGTGAAATGAAAATATTAAATTATGATACAAAAGAAAATGGGAGTAAGGACGACTTTCTCTGTCCAAGTTGATTTTAATGGAAATCAAGAAGATGGCCCAACATAATCACCAGTATAGACAAGTTTATAGAAAGCCAGTTGGGCAGGCCTGGTCAAGACCTGGATGGAACTTAATTAGTTCTTCTCTAATTTTTATCTTGCCACTTCCTTAAAGCTATCCTATATCATGTCAGAAGTCCACGTTCATGCCCAGTAGCCAACATTTCTCTGGCATCTGCTGACTTCATGGGCTTTTTAATTTTTTTTTATTTTTTAATATTTTAATTAATTTAATAATTTATAATTATAATTATAGAGTCATATATATAACTCTATAATTATATAGAATTCATTACATAATTAATTACATAATTATGTAATGAATTCTATACAAAATATATAATCAATAATAAATTAATGGTTTAATTAATATTTTAAATTTTAATTAAATTAAAATTTAATTTTTAATGTTTAATTTTTTAAATTTTTATTTATTTTTTAATATTTTTAAAATAATTTTTAAAGATATTTTTAAATATTTTTAAATTATTTTTAAAATTTCATTTCAGTGTTCCAGAATTCATTGTTTATGCACCACACCCAGTGCTCCATGCAATACATGTCTTCCATAATGCCCATCACCAGGCTCCTCCAACCTCCCACACCCCTCCCCTCCAAATATGAAGTGCATTTAATACTTGTTGCTCAAAAGATAACTTGGTAAATCCTGATGTAAAATCCTATGCTACCGTGTTGTAGCCCTAAAACAGCACAAATTACCAGAAGAACTGACTTAAATTTTTAGGAGGCCATTAACCCATATTATACAAGTGAAAAATGAAGCATCAAAACTCTGCTTAAGGGGCGCCTGAGTGGCTCAGTGGGTTAAGGCCTCTGCCTTCGGCTCGGGTCATGACCCCAGGGTCCTGGGATCAAGCCCCATATCAGGCTCTCTGCTCAGCGGGGAGTCTGCTTCCCTTCCCCTCTCTCTGCCTGCCTCTCTGCCTACTTGTGATTTCTGTCTGTCAAATAAAAAATAAAAAACCCAACTCTGCTTGATTGTAGCTACCAAACATTCAGCCTAGGCTCCAGACTGCTCTGCAGAAATACAGCCTAAGTTACTTGGATACTATCATTTAAGATGTACACAGTCACAGGTCTCAACGTGGTTACTCGAAAATGTTTGTTGTTTTTTTTTAATTTCTCCTGGAGGGGCACCTGGGTGGCTCAGTGGGTTAAAGCCTCTGCCTTTGGCTCAGATCATGATCTCAGGGTCCTGGGATCGAGCCCCATATCAGGCTCTCTGCTCAGCATCAGGCTCTCTGTCTGTCAAATGAATAAATAAAACTTAAAAAAAAATTCTCTTGGAGTTCAATAGGTAGGGGCTACAGTGTTGGACTTATTTAAATCTTTTCAAGTTTTATTTATTTGAAAGACAGAGTGCACATGAGCATAAGTTGGGGAGGGGCAAGAGGAGAGGAAGAAAGAGTCCCAAGCAGACTCCACTCCAAATGAGAAGCCTGTTGGAGGGCTGGATCTCATGACCCTGAGATCATGACCCGAGCCCAAACCAAGAGTAGGAGGCTCAACAGACTGTGCCATCCAGGCACCCCTGGGCTTATTTAAATAGAGCAGTCTTATAACTATCCTGCCCAATATAGGAACAAGGTTAAACGGCCCAGAATCCCAAAGTTGGGAAATCCCAATGTAGTACTGCCTTTGGTTCCATTACGTCCCTGGACATATCACACTCTATTTTAAGAAAGAGTGATGCAAGAAAAAGGCACAAGTTTTGAGATAATTAAACAGGATTCAAATAAGGCTTCTGCCAGAATAAGCCCCGTGAACTTGGCAAGTCATTTACTTCTCTAGACCACCATAAAGAGAGTAAAATTCCTCTTATTAACATAGTTATCATACAGATTAATAAATATAAAAATTTTAGCCAGTGTCTGGAACATGCTAATTATTCCACAAATGGCTATTAGGAGTGGAGTGGGAATAAATGACATATTAGTGTTTTTAATTAGCTTACACACAATGAAAGAATGGCACTGATACTCTATTAAATGTAAATGGCTAAAAAAATGAAGGCAACTTCACATTAATTTGTGGTATGTCTATGCTTATTATTCAAATATCAATTACGACAGTATCTCATAACTTAATTTTCCCAACTATATGTGGAAATTCCATCCAGCTCTCATAAAGTAAAGGGTAATTTAACTTCTCTATGTGAAACTGTGGATTACCCATTGTTATGGACTAATTGTCTGTGTTTCCCCTGCCCCCAAATTCATATGTTGAAGTCCTAACCCCTAGAGAAGCTATATTTGGAGATGAGGCCTTTAAGGAAGTAATTAAGATTAAATGAGGTCATAAGGTCTGATCCAATAGGATTAACATCCTTACAAATAACGAGACCAAAGAATTCTCTCTCTCCATCCAGTGACCCTATTGACCCTATTACCCACATCACTCCTCCTGTGTGCACGCACAAAAAAAAAAAAAAAAAAAAAAAGAAAGAAAGAAAGTCTACATGAGGACATAGCTAGAAGACCAGGAGAATAGCTCTCACCAGAAACCAAATCATCTAAGACCTTGATCTTGGACTTCCAGCCTCTAGAACTGTGAGAAAATAAATATCTGCTTTTTAAGCCACCCTGATATTTTATTAAAGTAGCCCTAGCTAAGACACACAAGTGTACTTTAAAGAATTATAAACCCCAGAAAAAAATATTTATTCCTTAAGTATCTTTAACTCTTATATATAGCAGTTGAACTCACTTAAATGCAAAATATGTGCAACTCAGCATCCCTGATATTTCAACAAATAATTTATGTATGATATATTATACTTTATACCCCTCATAGACATCTCCCAGTACTAAAAGCTAGGAACACGTAAATATATTCATTCAGAAACCACTTGATAAAAAACTAGCTTTTAGGGGCACTTGGGTGGCTCAGTGGGTTAAAGCCTCTGCCTTCGGCTCAGGTCATGATCTCAGGGTCCTGGGATTGAGCCCCACATCGGGCTCTCTGCTCAGCCAGGGAGCCTGCTTCCTCCGCACTCTCTCTCTCTCTGCATGCCTCTCTGCCTACTTGTGATTTCTATCTGTTAAATAAATAAATAAATATTTTTTTAAAAAACTAGCTTTTATAAGATTAATTATATGATCAGGAAACACTGCACTAACAACAGTGAGAAATATTTAAACATCAGGATTTAAATAACCAACATAAAGATAATGATCATATCTTTTGACTGAAAATTCCTTGAGAGTAGACTACATCAGATACATGCTATATTCCTATCTTTGATATTTTAAAAAAAATTGTAGTTTGGGTGACTTTAACATTCATGGATTGGGTGCTCTTACACTGCTAGCTGATATCAAATGTGACTGTCTCTTAATGTGGCTGAAAATAAGCCATACATTAGAGCCAAGTACATAATCTGTAGCAGGCTTAAGAATCCCAATCTCAGAGGTAGAGCCTTTTTTTTTTTTTAAGATTTTATTTATTTATTTGACAGACAGATCACAAGTAGGCAGAGAGGCAGGCAGAGAGAGAGGAGGAAGCAGGCTCCCCGCTGAGCAGAGAGCCCAATGCGGGGCTTGATCCCAGGACCCTGAGATCATGACCTGAGCCAAAGGCAGAGGCTTAACCCACTGAGCCACTCAGGTGCCCCAGAGATAGAGACTTTTACTCCTCACCAGCCCTTCAGTTCCATCTCAAGGCCTTATTTTATAACCACACCAAGGACAGAAGCCTCCCTCTTAGGTCTACATTATTCAGCCCAGTGTCAGTGAATAGTATTGAGACATTGGCTATTATAGTTGAAACAAAGAATTTTTATCTTGGCTCTGGTACTGAACATTTCAATATGTCATCTAAAGCTTTGATTATCCCATGAAGTTTGCCTTTCTCTGCTCATTAGCTGACTTAATGGCTAGAAAAAAGGCGTTTTGCTGATCTCCCAAATATTAACACAAGAGTAAACAAGTCAGATTCAGCAGGAGTGTTCCCAAACTACAGAAGTTATCAGTAGTAAAGTCATCACTGTTCAATCTGAACCTATATATGGCTAAATCAGATACTGCATTTTCCCCACAGGGCTTCCTTATGACAAATTTGATTTTTATAAGTTTTAACAAGAAGCAGTGCTGAGGTGCCTGGGTGGCTCAGCCAGTTAAGCATCCAACTCTTGATTTTGGCTCAGGTCATGATCTCATGGTGGTGAGATCAAGCCCTCTGTCAGGGTGCAGGCAGCCTGGGGCTTAAGATTCTCTCTCTCCCTTCTGCCCCCGACTCGCACTCACTCTCTCTCTCTCTCTCAAAAAAAAAAAAAAAAAAAAAAGGAAGAAGAAGTGCCATTTTATACAGCAATGTCAATAGAAAAAAAAATAACAATTATAACCATCTTTATACACTGGCTGCTCAAGACTAATTTGCAGGGAGTACAAATGCAAAGGAAACAAAGCAGAGTTAAAGGCAAGTGAAAAAAGGTGAGAATTCTTGAGGGTTCTAAAAATGAGGAGGTAACTGAAGTATGCTTGAAGAAAGCCCCAAATACTCTTAAAAGGGGAAAAAGAGAGAGAAAGCGCAAGAGCATAAATAAATGTGGTTAAAAATATCAATACAAGTCAGCATAATTAATACAAATGATAGTTTCAGCATTTACATTTTGAGCATCATCATTAAATCCAATTTTAATTCATTAAAAAACATATTTTTTATGACATGTGAGAAGTACCACTTTGTCTTAGATGTTCTTATGAGCTTTGTTTAAACCAAAACAGGTATGCATTCATTTAACCTAAAGTTAGATCTACAAAACTTCCATAGCAATCATTTAGTAGCATACATTGTTGTTCAAATAAATGCAAAAAAATCCTGAATTTATTATAATAGCTAGTTAAAATTTTTTTCCTTTAAGCTTTTTTATTTAAATATATAATGTAACCCCACCCCCCCTCTCCCAACCCCTCTCCCGCCCCCACCCCCCCTTCTAACAGCTAGTTAAAATTTGAGTTTATATTTAACCCAACTCTAACTCCAACCCTCAAGAAATAAGATTATAAGTAAGACTGAATTCTGTGTATATTTAAAAAGATAGACTGGGTCATTTTTTTGTGGAACTCAATCAGCTCACAATGACTCAAATATATTTCAGAAACACAGTTCTTTTAAATGTTGGTATCACAGGGGCACCTGGGTGGCTCAGTGGGTTAAGCCTCTGCCTTTGACTTGGGTCATGGTCTCAGGGTCCTGGAATCGAGCCCTGTGTCGGGCTCTCTGCTCAGTGGAGAGCCTGCTTCCCCCCCTCTCTCTGCCTGCCTCTCTGCCTGCTTGTGATCTCTCTCTCTGTCAAATAAATCTTTAAAAAAATGTTGATATCACAATATGTAAACATTAGATAATGCTCTTCAAAACGTTGTCAATCAAGTTTCTCTATTCCCCAAGGAAGTTAAGAGGCAACCCATAAAAGAGATATGCTGCTGGCATGTTCCTGAGCCATCTGATTGATCCTTCTGTAGAAAAGATGTCTTCTGGAGAAACAGAGATCATGGTGTCGCCATGAACCTCAAAAGAAGATCACAAACTTAGAGTAGCCCACAGACTTCCTTTGGTCATCTGACCACCAATTTGCTGAGTATGTGAGGCTGGTTACATGTCATCATGAGCCAACTGACTTGAAGTAATTTTAATTATACTACATGAGTAGAACAGCTTTAGATTAATGGTAATGTTAGCAATGTCCTTTGGCAGGAAATCTAAAACACTTCTGAAAAAACTGTCCAGAAGAAACCAGCTCTATCTTCTACTCATTGGAATCAAGTGGGTTTTTTCCTTACGGTTTCAATAAGCAATCCTATCTTGGAAACAGTGACTAAAAGAGCAATAGGAATTGCTAATGGAATTCCTGATGCTAGTGGCATCAGAACCTTCTCCAAAAATACCACAATGGTACCAATAAGGGGAGAGAAACTCAAAGTTCATCAGAGCTCCAACCTGGACCTTGGTAATCCAGATACTGAATGATGTATCTGGGTAACTTACACCAGATTTGCTTGTGTTCATCAGTCCCACATTGGTATCATTCTTGCTGATGTAAGAGATCAAGGAAAACCCTTCCCAAACACCAGTGGGACCCATGGACTACAAAGCCTGGTGGAAAACAAAAGATGGGGTCAGCTTGGGTGAACCCATCATGGGATAGGCTGATTTTGCATGGGTCAGAGTTCGTTTCAAAAACAGGACAAGAGATGGGACACCTGGCTGGCTCAGTTGGTAGAACATGGAACTCTTGCTCTCAGGGTCATGAATTCAATCCCCCTATTAGGCATGGAGTCTACTTAAAAAAATATTATTTTTAATAAGGCAATAGTTAATTAGGCAGTGTATCACTGCTGATGTCTATGTATTGTGACCACCACCTTCTGTCATGAGACAAAACAAGCTGAGTGGCATGTGAAGATCAACACATGGAAGTCTTTACTTTGGTTGCAAAATTAATAAGTATTCTTGAGGCATAATTCAAGCACATGGTTGGCTTCACTTGGGCCTGGCTACAGACTCAGAAATACTTCTCTTAAACCTGCTCAACTGATACCTCACTGAACCCCCTTCTCACTGTTATCTCACTTTAAAGAGAGGTGTAGAGGGACGCCTGGGTGGCTCAGTTGGTTGGGCAGCTGCCTTCAGCTCGGGTCATGATCCTGGGATCGAGTCCCACATCGGGCTCCTTGCTCGGGTGGGGAGCCTGCTTCTCCCTCTGCCTCTGCCTGCCTCTCTGTCTGCCTGTGCTCGCTCTCTCTAACTAATAAATAAAGAAAAAAATCTTAAAAAAAAAAGAGAGGTGTAGAAAGTTTCTGCAAAGCTTCATTCTAAATTTAAGATACTATTCTACTGTTAGACACTAAAAGCTATGTAAGCATCTTCATATATTAACATACATACACACAGGTACTTTATGTGTGTATGTAACAGAAAGAATAGAAAAGCAGCTGAACCAATCATTTCTTTTTTTTCCAGCTTTATTGAGGTATAGTTGACAAAAGAGTAATATATTTAAAGTGTACATAATAATGATTTGACATATGTATACATTGTAAAAGGATTCTCACCATGGAAATAATTAACACATCTGTCGTTTCACAGATTTATTTTTTTTCTAGTGAGAACATTTGAGTTTTATTCTCCTAGTAAATTTCAATTATAGACCATAGTATTATCAACTATAGTGACCATGTTATTTATTAGATCCTCAGCTCTGATTCTTTTAGTATAATTCACACATAATGTTACATTAGTTTCAGGTGTACAACATAGTGGCTTAAGATGTTTGTACATTATGCTATGCTTACCACGAGGGTAGCTACCATCTCTCCCTATACAATGCTATTACAATACAATTGACTATATTCCCTATGTTGAACCTTTTACTCCTGTGACTTATTTATTCCATAACTGGGAGCCTATATCTTCCACTCCCCTTCACCCATTTTGCCCATTCCCCTACTTTCCGCCCCTCTGGCAACCATCAATTTGTTCTCCTTATTTATAGGCCTGATTCTGCTTTTTGCTTGTTTATTCCTTTATTTTGGTTTTCAGATTCCACATATAAATGAAGTCATACAGTATTTGTCTTTCTCAGTATGACTTATTTGACTTGGCATAATACCTTCTAGATACATGTTGTCACAAATGGCAAGATGTCATCTTTTTTATATGTGAGTAATATTACAAACACACACACACACACATCTTCTTTATCCATTCATCTATTGATGGATAATTGGGTTGTTTCTATATCTTGGCTATTGTACATAACGTTGCAATACACATAGCAGTGCTTGCATCTTTTAAAATTACTATTTTTGTCTTCTTTGGGTACATACACATTAATGGAATTACTGGATCATATGGTGATTCTATTTCTAACTTTTTGAGGAAATGCCATGTGGTTTTCCACAGTGGTTGCACCAGATTACATTTTCACCAATAATACATGAGAGTTCCTTTTACTCCACATTCTCACATGCCTTTTTGATTCTAGCCATTCCACAGATGTAACTGATATCTCCCATTGGGGTTTTGATTTACAATTTCCCGATAATAAGTGACTTGAGCATCTTTTCATGTGTCTCTTGACTATCTATGTGTTTTCTTTGGAAAAATGTGTATTCAGGTCCTCTGTCCATTTTTAATTCAATTACCTGGGTTTTTTGGCATTCAGTTCTTTATAGTAACCTCTTATCAGAGACATCATTTGCAATTATCTTCTTCTTTTCAGTAGGTTGCCTTTTGGTTTTGTTGATGGTTTCCTTCACTGTGCAAAAACTTCTTAGATTGGTGTAGTTCCAAGATTTAATTTTTGTTTTTGTTCCCCTTGCCTGAGGGGAACTACCTAGAAAAATGTTGCTACAGCTGATGTCAAAGATGTTACTGTATATATTTTCCTCTAGTTTTATGGTTTCAAGTCTTACATTTAGGTCTTTAATCCATTTTGAGTTTATTTTCTACTCAGTGTAAGAAAGTGGTCCAGTTTCATTCTTTTGCATGTAACTGTTTGTTTTCCTAGTACAATTTGTTGAAGAGATTGTCTTTTCCCAATTATATAGTCTTGCCTTGTTTGTCATATACTAATTGACCATATAAGTATCAGTTTATTTCTGGGCTCTCTATTCTGTTCCATTATCTATATGTCTATTTTTGTGCCAGTATCATCCTGTTTTGATTATTACAGCTTTATAGTATATCTTGAAATCTGGGATTTTGATACCTCCAGCTTTTTCTTTCTCAAAATTGCTTTGGCTATTCAGGGTCCCTTGTAGTTCTGTATAAGTTTTAATATTATTTGTTCTAGTTCAACAAAAAATGCTGTTGGTATTTTGATAGGGATTGCACTCAATCTGTTGATTGCTTTAACATTTTAACAATGTTAATTCTTCCAATCCATGAGCCAGAGAATATCTTTCCATTTGTTTGTGTCATCTTCAATTTCTTTCATCAGTGTTTTATAGTTTTCAGAGTACAGATCTTTTACCTCCTTGGTTAAATCTATTCTTAGCTTTTTATTCTTTTGGGTGCAATCGTAAATAGAATTGTTTTCTTAACTTCTCTTTCTGCTACTTCATAATAGTGTATAGAAATGGAACCAATTTCTGGGTATTAATTTTGTATCCTGCAAATTTACTGAATTCATTTATTAGCTCCAATAGATTTTTGGTGGATTCTTTAGGGTGTTCTATCTATAGTATCATATCATCTGCAAATAGTGACAGTTTAACATCTTCCTTACCAAGGTGATATGTATATCTTTTATTTCTTTTTCTTGTATGATTGCAATGGCCAAGACTTCCATTACTATGTGGAATGAAAGTGGTGAGAATGGACTTCCTTGTCTTGTTCTTGAACTTAGAAAAAAAGCCTTCAGTTTTTCACCATAAAGTATGATCTTTGCTGTGGGCTTTTCATATATGGCCTTTATATTATTGAGGCCTATTTTCTCTAAACTCACTTTGTTGAAAACTTTTATCATAAACAAATGTTGAATTTTTTTCAAATGATTTTTTCTGCATCTATTGAGATGATCATATGGTTTTTACTTTTCATTTTGTTAATGCAGTATATCACATTGATGGGTTTGCAAATATTGAACTACCCTTGCATCCCTGGAATAAATCTTAGTAATATCAGCTTTGTTTGAAAGCTTTCCTTCCTCTTCTATATTTTGGAATAGTTGGAGGAGAAGAGGTATTAATTCTTCTTTAAATGTTTGGCAGAATTCACCTATGAATCCATCTAGTCCTACACTTTTGGGTTTTTTGGTAGCTTTTTTTATCACGAATTTAATTTCACTACTATTATTGGTCTTTTCAGATATTCTATCTCTTCCTACTTCAGTTTTGGAAGATTGTATATTTCCAGAAATTTATCCACTTTAGGTTGTCCAATTTACAGGCATTTACTTTTTTGTAGTATTATAATCTTTTGTGTTTTTGTGGTGTCAGTTGTTACTTCTTTCATTTCTTATTTTATTTATTTGGGCCCTTTCTCTCTGTGTCTCGATGACTTTAGCTAAATTTTTATCAATTTTATCTTTTCAAAAAACAAGCTCTTGGTTTCACCTATCTACTCTCTCTTTAGTCTCTATGTCAGTTATTTCTGCTCTGATCTTTATTATTCCCTTCTTTGTACTCACCTTTATCTTTGTTTGTTCTTCTTTTTCTAGTTCCTTTGGATGTAATGATAGATTGTTAGCTAAGTTTTTTCTTGTTGCTTGAGGTAGGCCTGTATTACAATACATTTCCCTCCTAAAACTGCTTGTTGTGTCCCAAAGATTTTGGACCTCTTGTGTTTTTTCATTTTCATTTGTCTCCATGAATCTTTTTTATTTCTTCTTTGATTCTTCACTGAACCATTGGTTTTTTAGTAGCATGTTGTTTAGCCTCCATGTGTTTCTGTTTTCTCCAGTGTTTCCCTACCCACCCCCCTTGGAGTTGACTTCTAGTTTTATACCACTGTGGTCAGAAAAAAATGTACAAAGTGATTTCAATCTTAAATTTGAGACTTGTTTTGTGGTCTAACATGTGATATATCCTGGAGAATGTTCCTGGTGCACTTGAAAAGAAAGTGTATTCTCTTGTCTTTTTGTTGTTGTTGTGTTTTTTAAAGATTTTCTTTATTTATTTACTTGAGAGAAAGAGAATGAGAGAGAGAAAGAGAGAGAGAGAGAGAGAGAGAGCATGAGAGAGGAAGGTCAGAGGGAGAAACAGACTCCCCACGGAGCAGGGAGCCCAACACAGGACTCGATCCCAGGACCCTGAGATCATGACCTGAGCTGAAGGTAGTCACTGACCAACTGAGACACCCAGGCACCCCTTCTCTTGTTTGTTTGCTTGTTTTACATGGAATATTCTGTATATATCTGTGATGTCCATCACCATATATCATATATATAGATAGATAGATAGATAGATAGATAGATAGATAGATAGATAGATACCACATCACATTTTCTTTATCCACTCATCTGTCAATGGGCACTTAAGTTGTTTCTACCTTGACTATTGTGAATAATGCTGCAATGAACATGGGAGTACAGATCCCTCCTTGAGATAGTAATTTTGGTTGCCTTAGATATATATACATAAGTGGAATTGCTGGACCATATGGTAATTCTATTTTTAATTATTTGAGGAACCTCCATACAGTTTTTCATAGTGTAGCACAGTATGGGTCTCCACATATTCATCTTATTTGGTACTCTGTGGTTCCTGCATGTGATAGCTGTTTCTTTCTCCAGGTTACAGAATTTTTAGTCATTATTTCTTTGAATACACTTTCTGTCCTTTCTTTTTCTCCTGTCTGGGATTGGTGTTCTAGAAGTCCCTTAAGCTAGTTTCACACATTTTTCATTCTTTTGTTGTTATTATTATTTTTAATCCAGATTCTTAAGCTATTAATTATCCAAAAGATGACTAGCTCAAGGGGAGGGGAAACAAAAAAAACACAAAAGCAAAATCAGAAACAACAAAATTTTTGAACCACAAGCACCAATCTTCTTTATGCAAAAATTTGTTTGTGAGCTAACCAAACCATCAAGTTCAATGAACTCTCCTAAATGTATCATAATTCAAACTAAATATACTACCAAGTTCAGGCACGGCTTCCAAAACTGCAGACATGCCCCACTGGACAACCTAACCACATTAGGCCATAGGCTAAAATGAAAATAGCTGTCTATTCCCAAGAAGGACTTGCACGTTCAGGTAATACCCAGGTCCTTTGCTAATAAATGGGAAAAGTACCACAGAAACCCCAAGTCATCAATCAGCCTACACTCATATTTTCAGGCTTCTATCTTTAATCAACAACTTTTCTAATACATATCTCCTTAAAAATTCTCATAAAGATGGTAATCAAGTCTTCTATCAGTCTTCACCTATGATCAAAATACACTCCTCCCTCACATGTCTTCCACCCTGAATCACCCCCCTTCTTCCTAGCAACTAATGAAGGGAAGAAATGATGAAAAGTAGTCCCTTGCTCACAACTCTAAACAAGAGGGAAAAGTAGGAGCTCCCCTGTTCTCTTCCATCAGCCCGGTGAGCTCATCCCACAAAGGAAGGTGCTCTGGGAACACACTCTTCCATTCTTCTTTTCTATCACTGAGAAATGGATTCTGCCCAGAGAGAAAATAAAATATGATCTAATCTTGATAATGAATTCTTCCCATCAGCCATGAGGGAGTCCCTCCTTCATAAAAGAACTAGTCCTAACTTTCTTTGAGCTGGGTCATTACCTGAATTCAAGGAAGCATCTAGGAAATCCAAACAATCTAAGTCAAGACTTTCTGGCTTTCAAATGCATTGTTTTAGTTGTTAACATCCAATTTACATTTTTAATTACATACTTCCTTGCTAACGAATAAAATATCATTGCATTTCTTGAGCATTTGATGTGGGAAACAGAGGCAGAAGAAAAATTATTAAATTTCCTTACCCACTGACAAGCCCTTAAAACAGGCAGAGTGACATTCCTCCAGATACTCAACTACCCCCACCTTAAGGCTTTGCTAGGGGCAAAGGGCAATCCTAGCCTGACCAACCCCTACCCCCAACCAGGATCCTGTAAGTCAACTTTACCAATTCCTCTGGAAACTTTATCTCTAAACCCTTCAGGATTGTGTTGTCAATCATTCCCAAGCATATGATCCACCGATATACATCTAAAGGGTCTCATGAAAAGGTTTTATTACTGGTAATGAATAACCTTTTTCCCAATAGCTAGCCCCTCAAGGTCCTGGAAACCTTGCTTCCAAAATTCCTTAGAGCCTTAAGCCATCTCTAACACCCTCCCAACTTGCAAGCATATAGTGGACCACTCCTCACAATCCCCCCCACCCCACCCCCAGCAGCTCTTTCTGCCCACAGGTCCTGTCCTGTCCCCGTGCTTTAATAAATCACCATTTTGCACCAAAGACGTCTCAAGAATTCTTTCTTGTCAGTCCGCTCCAAACTCTACATCATTGAACCTTATCTATATTCTAAGACTTCATCAGATTCACAGGCAGAGGATGAGAAATTTAAAAATATATATATTGAGAAATAAAAAGAAGATGATTTAGAACTAGAATTTTCCCCCAGAGAGTCCAAAAATTTACAAATCTACATGCAGTTCATAGCCTGTGTGTTAAGAGCATGTATGTGTTTGAAAAAGCCTCAAATAATCAAATCTGGGTGTGTTATTACCTTTTCTTGCATTGTTATAAAAACTAGATACTTCATAAATAGATTACCTGGAGTATTCAGATATTTTATCCCATTCATCACACATATTTGGAGATCCAATGCATTCATCTGAATTCATCTGAATGCTGAAAAGCATGATAATCACATCATGAGTTACAAAAATAGAGATGATATAAGGACACTAAAATGTTCATTGGCCATCTTATTTTGGGGAAAATATATACCTTTCTCACTAAATTATGGAAAGGTAAAGAAATTTGGAGCTAGAAATACAAGCTAAATTTAAATATATTCTGTTTGCAAATCTGCAATTAAGAGGTTATTTAGGTTACACTATTTTTACAGTACATTTTTGGCAAAGCTTTTCAAATTGTTCACTATATATCATTTAAAAATTAATTTGAAATATTTTACATTACCATATCTACATTTAACCAAGTAAAACTGAACTAAAAAGTCATGATTATTTCAACAACTTTAGAGAAGGCAGCTGACTGCCTTACAGTGGTATTGTGAAATCCCTAATAATGGATAAAACTATATATTTATATCTATGCTTTATATATAAATATGTAAAAATAGATAATATTTCACCTGACACATCTGATCCATGTTTGTGGAACATTCAGACAATTGGGGAAAACCTAGCAGAGCAAAAAGTTCATTTTCCACACCATGATGGTCTCTTAAAAATTACAAATTTCATCCCTTTCACAAAGGTCACAGTTTAGGGAGCTTCCCCCAACATTAATCACTTTCACATCAGCTTCAACCTACTGCAGAAAGTATGACTTCTGGAGATGATTTCTGACATGGTTCTGTTGTCCCTAAAGATGAGTTGTGAAATAATGCTGGGTCTCCTTCTGCAAGCTATGGAAAGACATTTGCTTCATGTGACGTATGAACTTTCATCAGATTCATTTGCTCACGCATTTTCTTCCACTGGTCTAGAATAGCTCGTCGCTAGTGAAGCAATATTTGTTGCTGTTTTGTGAGTTTTGCTGCAAATCGGTGATAATGATGTGCTGGCTCTTTAGCATCTCCACAAATTTCTCTGGTCCCTTTGCAGACTTCCAGTGGCAGGACCAGTGCATCCTCAGATGGGATTCCATTTTCTCCTACAACAGTGAGAGCAACAGTGATGTCATACATAAATGCTCACCAGTCTTCATTTCAGGCAGTGTGTTGTTGAGTTTAAAACAGCAATGTTACTAATATGACTTCTTATTTTGGAAACTTTAAGCTTAAAGAAACCCTAAGTGTCCTGAACATTCTATCTATGCACCAACATGAAGTTTTAGGCTCTTCCCCTGTATGCACATACAAAAACCTTCTATGACTTAAGGCTTTAGAGCATCAGAATTTACCTAATACGTGCTCCTGAAAACCAAAAGTACTAGACTTTGATATAAAAACTGTGTGGCTTTAAATTCCACATACAACCACAGCTCAAAGCACAATGCCACTCAGCCTATGGTTACTAAAAACTATCCATGGAATTCATCAGTAAACAGAAAATGCTAACTTTGCAACTCCCCATGGGCTTTAGAGGAGATGGATATGGGATCACAGCTTTTTTACATACTTACTTATATACCTGTGATTGTCAGGGGTCTGTGCATGTGTGTGTGTGTGTGTGTGTGTGTGTGTTTCACTTAGGCTTTTCTTCAGAGGATGACCAATCTGATGAAACACAGTTTCTGTTCATTTATTTCATAAATTAATGACTTGTTTATAGAATAAGAAAAGGAAAATGCAAGCCACTAGTGAATGCCAAAAGCAAACAACTTAGAAGGGAGTTTGGATGATCAATTAGGAATACTAATTTAATATAACAACCATAATATACTATCATTCCCTCCCCTCCCTTTTTCTACTCATAGCCACAAAATTTGTATAACTACATGGCTGGAAATTTGACCGCTAACATTTCAGATAATTCTGGCCAAATGAATTCAGACAATTTCAGAAAAGAGACTGAAAGATTTTTATCCAATGCCTAGAGATGTAAAGTAACACTTTACTATAACTATTAACCAATACTACCAAAAAATTAGTAACTAAGTGGCCTAACTGCTAAATTAAGGTTTGTAGTTTGGAATAGGCCTGTTAGGGGAGGGAGTTAAAGTAATATGAGATCTTGCTAGGTATTTTCCTGACAAAAGTCTCATCCAAAAAATATCACTGATTTTTAAAAATGTTTTTAATTTTAATTTTTTTACTTTTATTATTATGTTCAATTAGTACATTGTACATCATTAGTTTTTGATGTAGTGTTCAACAATTAATTAGTTGCATATAACACCCAGTGAGTTTTTTAAAGATTTTATTTATTTATTTGATATATAGAGAGAGATCACAAGTAGGCAGATAAGCAGGCAGAGAGAGGGGGAAGCAGGCTCCCCGCTGAGCAGAGAGCCCGATGTGGGACTCTATCCCAGGACCCTGAGATCATGACCTGAGCCGAAGGCAGACCAGTGATATTTTTTTAATTAAAAAAAAGCTACTTGAGGAGTTATGCCCATAAGTTATCTACAAAGCACTTTATGAAATACTTTCACCAGCCCTGAGATATTCAAAGAAATTAGGTAATAATATTTGGGATTACAAATCTCGCTCCTCTTAGCCTCCATTTTGACAACATACTAGAAGCATGGGATGTACTTAAATAGCATGAGACAATCAAAAATACCTGGGGACAACTCCATTAAAGATTCTCTTTTTACATGAAGGAAATAGTTATTTTATAGATGAAATGGTTATTTTATGCTGAAACTCAAAGACTGTACCATACTTATATTTGTATATTCATATATGTATAAAATCTAACTGAAACCAGACAAAAACATTCATCCTAGAGAGTTACCCCCTTATCTTGTTGCTACTATTTATCATATCAGAACCAACAGGTTAGAACTATGACAATGAGACTATGAGCCTTCAGAGAAGGCTCCTCGCACTGTCACTCGCTCTTCATGTCCAAATTTCCATTTTGCATTCCAGACTTTACTAAATAATAATCATCTGATCCAGTGAACCCACCAAACTAGACTCCTACTAACTACTTCCACTTAGTATGAAGGCTGTCATTTACCAACCGTCTCACCCCAGCTGAGTAGAAACATAGGGCTGGAGAAGAAACTGTCTTTCAAACGTAATCATAATTATAGACTGTCTTAGCAGCAATAGTTTTCTCTGTGTGTATGTGCGTGTGTGTGTGTAATGTTCTTGCCAAGAATACCTTCCCAAATATTTTAGCTTTACATGACACCAAACATTCAATCAAATTAATTACCTACAACCCAGTCTGCCTTCCTTAGTAAGGCTTCCAGGCACCTAAAGGTGACGAACTCCCTTAGATCTCTGCAATGACCACCTAGAGGAGGTGCAGTCCCTTCCTAACAAGTCAGCAACAACAACAAAAGTGCCCAGAGACTGCTAACCAATTTATTTTTGTTCGCTTTGGTGGTCTGATGTACTAAAGAATTCGATCTATTCCTCTCTGGGGTTCAGTGTTAAATGTGATGGAGGTTAGCCATGCTCTCTACTAAGGGAACACAGGGAACCAAGGAGCACCAGGGTCTTTATGGACCACACACAGCCTGTCCCACCAAGTTCAATTCTCACTTTACAGATGAGAAAACTAGTGACTAGCCCACTGGATTATGAGCAGAGCTAAATAGCTTGATACCTTGGGTGTGCTCTCAACTTGAGGATTTAAATTTAATTCCTGATTAATATTCCTAAATTCTTCCAATTACTTTTGTCATAGAGATGACTCCAGGGGTAACAGAGACACCTAAGTTGTGTTCAACCTGGGTCAGGGAGGTTCTGTAGCTGAAGTGGCAAAACACACACACACACACACACACACACAACCAAAAATGCACAAACTAAAGTGGTTTCAATGATTAACTTACACGTTACTATAGAGAACAAACTGAGAGTTACTGGAGAGGAGGTGGGAGGGGGGATGGGTTAAACAGGTGGTGGGGATGAAGGAGGGCGCTGGTGGTATGAGGACCAGGTGGTATATGGAAGTGTTGAATCATTTAAAAATATTATTCAATCCTTTATTCTTTATTCCTTTGCCATACAAGTTCAATAGAGATATGAAGGGCCAAGGAGCCTCTTTTAAGCTTTGCTGCTCCTCATTTTCTCTGCTGCTGTCACTTCTTTTTGTCCTTCCCTTGCCCTGGTTTCATGCTGTCAACATGCCTTTATATGTAGCCCTTCTGCTCGGGCATTCACATGTTTATATAATCTAACTTCTATGGATCCAAACCCCAAGTCCTAGAATGTCTCTATTCATCAAGAAAGTCCTTGCAGGGATGCCTGGGTGGCTCAGTTGGTTGGGCGGCTGCCTTCGGCTCAGGTCATGATCCCAGAGTCCTGGGATCGAGTCCCATGTCGGGCTCCTTGCTCAGCGGGGAGCCTGCTTCTCCGTCTGCCTCTGCCTGCCACTCTGTCTGCCTGTGCTCGCTCCTGATCTCTCTCTGACAAATAAATAAATAAAATCTTAAAAAAAAAAAAAAAAGTCCCTGCAAAGTAAATACAAGCCAGGCATACCCTAAAACAAAAGTAGTGGTTTCATTCCACTGGGTCAAAATAAATTGTGATATGAGACCAGATGACAGAACTCAGACTCCATTTAATTTTCTTTTTATTGTGTGTCATGAGCTTGGCCCAAACAAGGTACACCTTTTTGTCAGGGCCTAAGTCTAGATATTTTCTGATTGTTGTTTTTTTTTTTTGCCACTTCAGCTCCTTAAAAATTGTCCATCTCAGGCATGCCCAATTGGTTGATGCAAGGCACTTTGCCTCAACTAACTCGATGTCCTACTTGTAGCTTTTTCTTTATCCTCGGGCTCACTGGAGGCATGACGTGAAATTCTCCTTTGCACAAAGAAAATATCTAAAACCCACCTACAGGCAGCTGACTCGCTGACTCAAATGACTTAAAGCTCATGGTAAAGTGCAAATTCACAAGCTGTGTCAAGCCCAGCTGAAGGCATCCAGACAGTTATACTATAAACACGGCCCAGAGTTGAATGTGCTGCATATAGGGTTTGGGAACAACCAGGTGGACTTCCCCTAGCCCCACCCACTGGCCTAACATCACACCAAGGCCTGTGCCTCCCAGCTGGGCAGCCGTGTGGGCCAGCTCACAGGTGCCACCTAAGCCCCCTGCCCCTGGAGTTAGCAAATAGGAATCCTTGTTCTCCAGGAGTTTCCAGCTTAGCGTGCTACAGAAAAATCACCACTGACTAAATGTACCAATACACGTCATATATGTGATATAGACCATATACCAATGTATAGACCATATACCAATATATGCAAATTATATATCAATACACACACATATATATAGATGTGTGTACACACACACACACACACACACACATATATATATATATATATATACACAGTAGACTTAAACCACAGTTTGGCATATGCAAAGCTCCAGGATTGGGTAACTGCACATCATGGCGAAGTTCACTCTACCAGAAAGAATCGCCAAAATCCATACCCAAGCAGAACTCAACACCTAAACATTTTCATATTGAGAGGTTTCAAAGATAAAGAAGTAGTTCTTGTAAATTATTGAAATCAACATCAGGGCCCTTTCTCCTCTGGAGCAGTTTTTGCTGCAGATACAGGGTCACATAACATTGTTCCATACCAGGGGCTTTTCATGAATGAACTTATCTTGGCTTTTTAACAACATTCTAAAGTGGTCCATTCACTAATTGATAAACAACCACATCATTTTCAGCTTTCTTGCCACTCTAAGCAATGGTGTAATAAATACTCAGAAATATATGGCTTTGTATACCATTATCTCCATAAGAGAGATTTCAAAATGGGAATTCCCATACCAAGGAAAATGGATTTTTTTTTAATTTTAATAGATGTAGTCAGATTACTCTCAGAAAAGCCACAACAATTCCCTAGGACCAGAAGCAAAGTAAGAGATCACCTGCTTTCCTCTATCTCTGACAGCACAATATAGGATCTCTCCCCTTCATTTCTTTTTCTTTCTTTTCTGCCAGTTACGTGATCTAAAAACATAAATACGTTAACTTCCACTAATTTGACTTCTAGCAAGTTTGAATATCTTTTCATATATTTATTGATTGTTACATTTTATCTTCAATAACTCACCTCTGCCCTTTCCCTCCTTGTGTATTTATATGTCTTATTAACCCAAAGAAATTATTGTTATGACTATTAAGAGATTTGCCTATAATATCTACTGAAAATATATTTTCCAGTCTGCCTTTTCATTTAGTATAAAAAAATTTTTTTCCATGAACTTTAAAAAATACATATGTAGAAAGACATATCTGTCTTTCTGATTACTAGGTTTCATGTTCTGTCTGGAAGATTTCCCCTACTTCAAAATTCACTCTCCAAAACTGTTTCTGTTTATTGTCTTTTAATACTAAATCTTTACGATGTCTGTACGTAGTATGAGAAAGGGGTCTAGCTTTGTTTGTGTTACTGTTATTTCCACATATATAATGTGTGTATTACATGTATTTCAGTGTCTATCTGGGAGAATGATGGAGCCAAGATGGCAGAGTAGCCTAGCCTCTGTCCCTCAACAAATATCAACAATTATACAGCCAGCCATGAACAAAAACAGCTCTGGGAGAGTTCGGGAGTCCACATAAGAAATTTCAGTAACCCAGTGGAACAAAAAAACTCAAGAATAACTGCACAGAAAGGGAAGAAAGACAGCTTCATTTTGCCTGTATCATCCCATTCTCCAAGCCACCACTGCTGAGCACCAAAGGGAATTTCCCAATTAGAAAGAGTTCCTCCTTGCAGGGAGAGGAAGAGCGGGGTGAGTGACCAGTTTCTCCAGCCTTTTGGGGCTCCACACAAAGGCCCCACTTCAGTTTCACCCCACCCAGAAACCAGCACAGCTGAGATGTTAGGAGTCATAGCTCAGAACAAGAAAGAAAACCAATAATCAGTTTCCCAGTGACCTTCTCTGGAGACAAGCCCAGCAGCTTTCACCACTGAAGAAAGCAACAGCCAGCACAGCTAGCACAGCTACTACAAACCCCTCACAGATTTCCCTGGCTTTTACCCCACAGTCATCTTCTGCGGGGCCCCACAACCCAGTGTACATACCACCATCTCCATCCACTGCCACTGCCTGCCCTGATCATTAGCCCTGGACCTGGGGGTGCTGCATGACCCCAAGAGCATTTGCAGCCTCTGTGAACCTCCTCTCTCTCCCCTCGCAGTGCTCACACAGTTGTCAATGATGTGGAATCCAACAACCGGAGCCAGCAAGCCACCATGGACCCCCCAGTCCTGGTGCCACCACGTGTCCCTGTACTTGGCAACATGCACCACTAGACCTGAGGTCACAGCATGCTGCAGCATCCCCCACCCACCAATGAAAGTCTCCCCTTACTGAAGAGGTTGTAATTACAGTAAGCATAATAGGAGGAAAACTAGAAGATTCACAAATATGTGGAAATTAAACAATGTGCTCCTAAACAACCAATGAGCAAAAGGAGAAATCAAAGGGAAACCAACATATCTTGAGACAAGGAAAACAGAAACATAACATACCAAAACTTATGAGATGCAACAAAACCAGTTCTAAGAGGGATGTTTATAGCTGCAAAAGTCTACATTAAGAAAAAATAGCTCAAGGATGCTCAAGTCAGTTAAGTGTCTGACTTTGACTCAGGTCCTGATCTCGGGGTCCTGGAATGGAGGAGTCGGGAATCTGCACTCAGCAGGGAGTCTGTTTGTCCCTCTCCCTCTTCCTCTGCCCCTCCCCTTGCTGCACTCTCTCTCTCAAATAAAAAAACAAAATATTTACTTAAAAAAGAAAAAAATCACAAATAAATAAGCTAACTCTACACCTCAAACAATAAGAAAACTAAGCCCAAAGTTAGCATAAAGAAGGAGTTAACAAAGATCACAGCAGAAATAAACTTAATAAAGAATAGGAAAACTAAAAGAGTAACAGAACTACCAGACAATTTTTTGAAAAGATAAGGAAAATTGACAAATTTTTAACTAGACTTACCAAAAGGAAAAGAGAGAGGACTCAGCAATTAAAATTATAAAAGCAAAAGAAGACATTGCAACTGATACCACAGAAATACAAAGGATCATAAGAGACTACAGTGAACAATTATATGACAACAAAATTGGACAACCTAGAAGAAATGGGTAAATTCCTGGAGAGACAACCTACCAAGACTAAATCCTGAAGAAATAGAAAATTCAGACAGACTAATAACAAGTAAGGAGATTCAATCGGTAATTAAAAATCTCCCAGCAAAAAAAAAAAAAAAAAGTCCAGGACAAGGGTCTTCATGGGTGAATTCTACCAAACATTTAAAGAATTGAAGCCAATTCTTCTCAAAAGCTACAAAAAATTGAAAAGCTACAACACTCCCAAACTCATTTTACATGGCCCACATTACCCACATACCAAAGACAGATAAGAACACTATGAAAAAAGAAATTTATAGGTTAATATTCCTGATGAACGTAGGTACAAAAATCCTCAACAAAATACTAGCAAATGAATTCAACAGCACATGAAAAGGATCATACACCATGAGCAAGTGATATTTAGTCCTGGGATACAATGATGGCTTAACAAATGCAAATTAATCACAGTTATATAGTGCATTAATAGAATGAAAGACAAAAATCATATGATCATCTCAACAGATGGAGAAAAAGCATTTAACGAAATTCAATATCCTGTCATGATAAAAATTCTCAACAAATTAGGCTATAAGAAACATATTTCAACATAAGAAGGGCCACTTATGTCAAACACTCAGCTAACATGAAACTCAGTGGTGAAAGGTTGAAATCCTTCCTTTTAATATCAGGAACAAGACAAAGGTGCCCACTCACACCACTTCTATTTAACATTAATACTAAAAATCCTGCTAGAGTAACTGGGCAAGAAAAAGAAGACAAGGCATCCAAGTCAGAAAGGAAGAGGTAAAACTGTTTTTATTTGCTGATGATATGATCTTTTACACTGAAAGGCCTAACAACTGCCCCCCAAAATTGTTAGATATAATCAAAGAATTCAGCAAAAATTTTATAAAATCAACATACAAAAAATCAGTTGCATTTCTATACATTAAAAATGAAGTATCTAGAAAAGAAATAAAGAAAACAGTCCCACTTACAATATTATCAAAAACAATATTTAGGGAAAAAATTTGTTTAAGATTTTATTCATTTACATATTTGAGAGAGAGAGAGAGTGCGCGCGAGTGGGGCTGGGTAGGGAGCTGGCACAGAGAGAGAGGGACAAGCAGACTCCCTGTGGAGCAGGGAGCCCCATGCAGGGTTCCATCCCAGGGCCCCAAGCCAAAGGCTGACCTTAACCGACTGAGCCACCCAGGCACCCCTTTAGGAAAAAACCTAACCAAGGAAGTTAAAGATCCAGACACCAAAAATTATAAGACACTGAGGAAAGAAACGGAAAATGACACAAATAAATGGAAAGATACTACATGCTCATGGATTAGAAGAAGTAATATGGTAATGTGTCCATACCAGCAAAGGCTAACTACATATTGAATCCAATTCCTATCAAAATTCTGATGGCATTTTTCCGGATATAGAAAAAACAATACTAAAATTCTCACGGGGGACACCTGGGTGGCTCAGTTGGTTAAGCAGCTGCCTTCGGCTCAGGTCATGATCCCAGAGTCCTGGGATCGAGTCCCACGTCCAGCTCCTTGCTCGGCAGGGAGCCTGCTTCTCCCTCTGCCTCTGCCTGCCACTCTGTCTGCCTGAGCTTGTGCTCTCTCTCTCTCTCTCTCTCTCCCTAATAAATAAATAAATAAATAAAATCTTTTAAAAAAATAAAATAAAGTTCTCATGGAACCACAAAATTCTCATGGAACCACAAAATTTTCAAAAGCAATTTTGAAAAAACAAAGTGGGAGGCATCACACTTCCTGATTTCAAACCGTATTACAAAAAAACAGTATGATACTGGCATAAAAAACAGACACATAGATCAGAGGAATAGAATAGTGGGCCTAGAAATAAACCCATGCATATATGGTCAACTAATATTTGACAAGGGAGCCAAGAATATGCAACAGGGAAAAGATAGTCTCTTAAATAAACAGGATTGGGGAAACTAGATATTTACATGCAAGAGAATAAAATTGAACCTCTATCTTACGCCATTAAAGATTAACTTGAAATGCATTAAGGACTTAATTTAAGTCCTAGAAGAATCTCCTAGAAGAAAACCTAGGGAAAAAGCTCCTTGACATTGGTCTTGGCAATAAATTTTTGGACATAGATACCAAAAGCACAAGCAACAAAAACAAAAATCAACAAGTGGGACTACATCCAACTAAAAAGCTTCTGTACAGCAAAACAATGATAATAATCAACAAATGAAATGGGAGAAAATATCTGCAAACCACATCTGATAAGGGGTTGATGTTCAAAATATCTAAGGAACTTACACAACTCAATAGCAAATAACAACTAATCCAATTTAAAAATGGGCACAATACTTTTAGGGGCTCCTGGGTGGTTCAGTCAGTTAAGCGTCTGCATTTGGCTCAGGTCATGATCCCAGGGTCCTGGGATTGAGTCCTGCATCGGTCTCCCTGCTCAGTGGGGAGTCTGCTTGTCCCTCTCCCTCTGCTGCTCCCCCTGCTTGTGCTCTTTCTCTCAGTCAAATAAACAAATAATATCTTTTTAAAAAATAAAATGGGCAGAGTGCTTTTAAGTGACTTTTTTTTCCCCAGAGAAGGCATCCAAATGTCCATCAAGTACATGAAAAGATCAACATCACTAATCACTAGGGAAATGCAAATCAAAACAAAAGTGAGATGTCACTTCACACCTGTCAGAATGGCTGGTATCAAAAAGACAAGAGATAACAAATGCCGGTGAAGATGTGGAGAAAAGAGAACCCCTGCACACACCCCTGGAGGGAATATAAATTGGTATAGGGACTGTGGAAAACGGTACGGAGGTTCCTCAAAAAATCAAAAATACAACTACCATTTGATCTAGCGATTCTACCTCTCAGTACATATGTGAAGGAAATGAAATCATTACCTCAAAGAGATATCTATACCTCTGTGTTTATTGCAGGATTATTCCCAATAGCCAGGTTAGGAAACAACTTAAGTGTCTATTGATGGAGGAGTGGGTAGAGAAAATACACACACACAATGGAGTATTGGTCACCAATGAGAAAGAAGGAAATCCTGCCACTTGCAACATGGATAAACCTTGAAGGCAGTATGCTGAATAAAATAAATCGGAAAAGAAAGATAAATAATGCATGATCTCACTTGTAGAACCTAAGAACATCAAACTCATAGAGAATAGAATGGTGCTTACCAGGGGTTGATGGAGTGGGTGAAATAGTATAAATTTTCAGTTGCACGATGAAAAAGTTCTGGGGGTTTCATGTACAGAATGGTGATTATAGTTGACAGCATTATATTGACTACTTGAAAACTTCTGTTAGAGGAGAGCTTTAACCTTCTCACCATAACCAGAAAGTGGTAATTCTGGTTACTACCCCAGTAACCATTTTTCAATGTATACGTGGTAAAATCATCACATTGCACACCTTCAAACTTACACAAGGTTATATGTCAGCTGGAAAAAATTAGCTATAATTAATATGCTCAAGAAGTTAGATGACACAATGGAAAATCTCAGTAGAGAACTGGAAACTGTTTTTAAAAAGATTTAAATGGTGGCTCAGTCAGTTTAGCATTTGACTTTGGCTCAGGTCTATGATCTCAGGGTTCTGGAACTGAGCCCCAAGTCAGGCTCCCTGCTCAGCTCAGAGTCTGCTTGAGATTTCCTCTCTCCCTCTGCCCCTTCCCCTGCTCATGTTCTCTCTTTCCGTCTCCGATAAATAATGAAAATCTTTAAAAAAAAAAAAACAGTTAAATGGAAATGCTAGAACCAAAAAGATGAACAAAATCAGTTGCATTTAACAGCAGATTATGTAGCTCCAAGAGGTAAGCTAGAAAATAGGTCAGAAGATTAATACACAGAAAAAAATAGGATTCAAAACTAGAAAAGTGCATGAGACACAATGTAACACAGCAAAAAAACATTTTAATATGTGGTTAGAGTCCTAGAAAAAGGAAAAATAGAGGAGGACAAAGTAACTTTTGATGGGATAAGAATGGAGAATTTTCTAAAATTGTCAAAAGACATCAAACCACAGATTCATTTCTTCACTCATTTCTCCACCGGGAGGGTGAGCTCGCCTTCCCGTCTCCTTTCCCATTTTCAGCCCTGAGGTTGGCTGGGTTCTGCTCCCTCCTCTCCAGCGGCCTTTCTTAATGGTCAAGTTCAAAGGTCCTCAACCCTCATAGTTCCTCAATATGCACTAAGAATATCTGGGGAGATTTTTTTAAATGCAGATGCTCCATCTCCTCTTCTATCCATGAGATGACCTTTCAGCTGGTCTGGGGGTAGGGAGCTCAAGCAGCAGGTGGCTTTAAAAATACCCCCAGGTGATTTGAATGTGCGGCCAAGGTGAAGAACCACCAGCAGCTGCTAAGCCTGATACCAGGTGAATTCAGCTCTTTAGAAAACAATAGGAAGCTGTCTGCCCCAAGTCGAGCCAAATTCTCCAGTGAAGACTTCCAATCACAAAGCTGCTCTTTTAATCTCCATCTGTCAGATTCCTACTCCTATCTTTCTGCTGTCTCAGAATTCAAGAGAGGAAGAGAGGAATATTGCTTATTAGTCCTGCAATCAATTGGCTCAAGATTTTATTCTTGATTCATTTACTATAAAGAGTTAAATTCAATCTGACATGTTAGTCCTCAGTGTGGGTCATGGCACACTTATTTCCATTAAAGTTATAATTAATGTGCATCAGAATTTTAAGAATATGTAAAAAAACTATCAGGCTTTTATGACTATGTCAGAAAAAGGCCAGAGGCATCCTCATATTGGTCCCTATAAATTTGTGTTTCTCTCTATTGAGGTGCGGGTGCTCTTCCTGAAAAAAAGAAGTAGACAGTAGATTAATGACTCTAACTGACTGTAAAACTGGGTGAAAGATTTAGGGGATGACCCTCCAGGCAGAAGCAAAAAACCTTGCTGCATCACCCCCGAACCAGGACCCACCACCCTTGTCTGCATATTATCCTGAATTTATAATGAGGAAGGTGACCTCAGAATCCAGGCAGCGAGCTAGACAGTGTGCAAGGACAGGGAAGAAATGAGTGCTAGCCACGGTGGCCTATTGGCAGGGGTGCAGGGAGACTCAGTTGGCCCAGGCGTCACTAGAAGGATGATAAAATCTACAGTCTCCTTTCTTACAAGTCAGTGAAACCTTTGCTGGTTTCAGACTGGAATGTGATCTTTAGGTGGTTTATTCTCAGAAAAGTCTCATGTGAGCCGTGACACTATGGGTGACTCCTACAGCTTTGACACGTTTCTGATGTAGTTTAATCATATTTCTGACTGAATAGCCTCTTTGTGGGCAAATGCAGTTTTTATACTAAAAATACTACTTTATTTGTACTGCAGTGCATTATAAATTGTTATTTATCTTCTTTGTAATGGTCTTGATTATTTAGCTCGGTGGTATTTAATTATTTTTCTCTTCTTCCATGTATTCTTTGCTTCCGCAAATAGCATCTGCAGCAATTGGGATGGGCAAACCAGATATGAATTTCAAGCAGTACATTGCCTGAATTACAAATCACTTTAGTGCGTGCGTGTGCGCACACACACACACACACACACACACACACACATTTGTTGAGATGGGATACTGGAAGTTGTCCACTGCGCTTCATAGTGTGTGCCAGAGCATCCAAGACCTTGAACACCTCCTGGCTTTGTGTGGATTTCCTGCTGCCTTTCATTTCTTCATTTTTCTAGCCCTTGACAAGTCCCCATTTACAGCTGTGGGGACACTTCACAGAAATGCCACGGACAGTATCCTGGCATTGACTAGTCATGCTACATTGTTGTAATGATTAAACCAACTATTTTTCTTAAAAGAGAGAGAGCAAAATCTACAATTTTTTGTAGATTTCTTACAAATCTACAAAAATTTCTTTGTAGATTTCTTACAAATAAAACCTGGTCATAATCCCCACTCTGGTGAACCCTAGGGCCCATACACACTAGTTCTCTCTAGGACCTGCCACTGCTGAAGGCCCACTCCCTCGGGGCCTCCCTGTCAGCTCGTCTCTAGATTATTATGAACATTGACTAAGAACAACTATAGATTCCCAGGAGAGAGAAAGGGAAAGATTCAGGGAAGGAGGACATACTTTAAAAAAAAAAAATGGATAGAAAAAAGTGTTTTGTGAGTAAACAGTTCTGCTTTCTGGAAAAGACTTAATTGTATGTTGGGGAAGCAGAGGATTGTTCAGCAATTTGGGTACCTTTGAAGTGCTCCACATACAATATCTCTACTAATCATCATAGCAACCATAGGTTCAAAATGTGAATAACAAATTCACACTTGAATATAAGCCATATGTTACTTCTATCTGGTGACTTTCCTTTCAGCTTCCCAAGTAAATCATTTCAATGGAATATTTCAGTAACCAATAATTTAGAGAGTTCCTCTTAGATAAAAAGTACTGCATGTCAGGAGACTATAATACTACATTTATCTCACCATTTATTCACAAAAGGAAAAATTTGACAAGAATGACTTCATTTAAAGCCAAAAGACAACCAACAGAATGGGAAAAGATATTTGCAAATGTCTTATCAAATAAAGGGCTAGTATCCAAAATCTATAAAAAACTTAGCAAACTCAACACCCAAAGAACAAATAATCCCATCAAGAAATGGGCAGAAGACATGAACAGACATTTCTGCAAAGAAGACATCCAAATGGCCAACAGACACATGAAAAAGTGCTCAACATCACTCAGCATCAGGGAAATACAAATGAAATCCACAGTGAGATACCACTTCACACCAGTCAGAATGGCTAAAATTAACCAGTCAGGAAATGACAGGTGTGGTGAGGATGCAGAGAAAGGGAAACCTTCCTACACGCTTGGTGGGAATGCAAGCTGGTGCAGCCACTCTGGAAAACAGTATGGAAGTTCCTCAAAAAGTTGAAATAGAGCTACCCTACAACCCAGCAATCACACTACTGAATATTTACCCTAAAGATACAAATGTGGTATCACTCAGCATCAGGGAAACACAAATCAAAACCACAATGAGATATCACCTCACACCAGTCAGAATGGCTAAAATTAACAAGTCAGGAAGTGACAGATGCTGGCGAGGATGTGGAGAAAGGGGAACCCTCCTACACTGTTGGTGGGAATGCAAGCTGGTGCAACCACTCTGGAAAACAGCATGGAGGTTCCTCAAAAAGTTGAAAATAGAGCTGTCCTATGACCCAGCAATTGCACTACTGGGTATTTACCCTAAAGATACAAACGTAGTGATCCGAAGGGGCACGTGAACCCGAATGTTTATGGCAGCAATGTCCACAATAGCCAAACTATGGAAAGAACCTAGATGTCCATCAACAGATGAATGGATAAAGAAGATGTGGTATATATATGTATATGTATATATATACATATATACATATACATATATATACAATGGAATACTATACAGCCATCAAAAGAAATAAAATCTTGCCATTTGCAATGACGTGGATAGAACTAGAGGGTATTACACTTAGTGAAATAAGACAACTATCATATGATCTCCCTGATATGAGGAAGTAGAGATGCAATGTGGGGGGTTTGGGGGGTAGGAAAGGAATAAATGAAACAAGATGGGATCGGGAGGGAGACAAACCATAAGAGACTCTTAATGTAATGTCTCTGTTGCCAGGGGGTAGGGGGGTAGGGAGAGGGTGGTGGGGTTATGGACATTGGGGAAGGTATATGCTATGGTGAGTGCTGTGAAGTGTGTAAACCTGGAGATTCCCAGACCTGTACCCCTGGGACTAATAATACATTATATGTTTATAAAAAATTAAAAATTTTAATATAAAAAAAATTTTTTAAATGAGAAATCAAGAGAAAAAAAATACAAATGTGGTGATCCAAAAGGGCATGTGCACTCCAGTGTTTATAGCAACAATGTCCACAATAGCCAAACTATGGAAACAGTCTCTATGTCCAACGACAGATGAATGGATAAAGAACATGTGGTGTGTGTGTGTGTGTGTGTGTGTGTATAATGGAATATTATACAGCTATCAAAAAACCCAAAATCTTGCTATTTGCAACAACATGGATGGAACTAGAGGGTACTGTGCTGAGCAAAATTAGTCAATAAAAGAAAATCAATTATCATATGATTTCACTCATATGTAGAATTTAAGAAACAAAACAAAGGAGCATAGGAGAAAGGAGTAAAAAAGTAAAACAAGACAATATCAGAGAGACAAACTATAAGAGACTAAATCACAGGAAACAAACTGAGAGTTGCTGGAGGGGAGGGGATGGGGATGAGGTAACTGGGTGATGGACATTAAGGAAGGCACATGATATAATGAGCACTGGGTGTTATATAAGACTGATGAATCACTGAACTCTACCTCTGAAACTAAGGATATACTATATGTTAATTAATTGAATCTAAATGTTTACAAAAAAGAATGACTATCTTAAGATGATTTCCTTTTTTTTTTCCTTAAAAACTATAAGCGTTTATTTCATTTGTCAAAAAAGAGAGAACATTTATTTTGGAGATATAAATTAAGACTCTTTAGCATGTGTCTAAACATATAAACGTGAGATAAGGAAACTGAAGGGACCCCATGAAAGAAAACTGGGGGCTTTTTCTCCTTTTCCTGCTTCTACTCTTTCTAGGGCCTGTGTCTCTGCATACACGTGCCCTCATGTATGTCCTCCTTGTAAGGGACAGGGAGTTAATGATTTCTTTGGCGTCTTCCAGCATGATAGATAACATCCAAGGAACGACTGGGCAAGAATGACCAGGCAAGGCCATGATGTGTGCATTCCAGACCACTGGTGCTAGATAGCTTGGACGCCAAGACACCCCTGGCACCAGGGAGAAAGTGACTTATGATGGACCTTACCCTTGTTCTGACCAGTTCCTGGATGCCTGAGAAGACACATGCACCAGACCATGACTGTCAATAAAAACCCCAGACCCCATGCAAAGAGGAGACTCCCTGTCCCTTCCTTTCTGAGTCTCCCAGATGATGTCTATATCTGTACCCTTTATATCTTCAGTAAACCCCACTCTCACTTCCTGCTGACTCATACTTGATTTCTATCCTGAGCAAAGCCAAGGAACCCCTCGGCTGGTCCTGCAGGAGCCCCTCTGGGTCCTTGGAGCTGCCCTGCCTGCATCAAATGCAATGAATAACAAGCTAAGTAAGCGAAACTCAGAACTTGCCCATGCAAAGATTCCACTAACTTGCATAAATAGGCACTGCTTTTTCTTGCTTCAAGGTCAGTCCCAGTACAAGGGAGCATTCGAAACAAACAAAACTCTGACTCCAAAAAGCCTTGGAAAGTAAATACATCTTTGCAGAAGATTTCTTGAACATCTTGTGGACATCTACACAGCAGAACAACAAAACATAAAGATTCTGGACCTCTAGTGGCCTTGTACAGCAGAGCCGCCAGATTAGGCTCAATGTGGACATGAAACAGAAATGGACATTCTTCGGTATTGGTTCGCTGTCTTGGCACTTAAGCCTATATTGTATTAATTCAGAGAATGTGTTTACTATCCTGATCCTAACTAATATTATAACATGCCTGGAATTATTCTCTAATTGTTTTTGAGCAACCTTCAAGGCAAAACAATCTCATAAATAACGTATTCAATCCAACAAGTATTTATTGAACCAAGGACTACTCTAAGAACTGGAGATCTAGACACAGAACAGACAAAATGCCTGTCATCAAGGAAATTACATTCTGTGTGACATGCAAATGAAGAAACTTAACACAATAACATGGTGTTTGTATCTCTGGGATTTATGAAAAGAATGCCCACATCTGAAAAGCCAGAGGTTTTACAGATGAAATTGCATTTTGTATTGAGATTTCAGCCACAAATAGGAGGAGAGGACTTTGTACATGAAGGCACACAGTTCTGGAATCTGCCCAGTAGTTATGGGTTTGGGAGCATTAAGACCAGAACTCACTTTGTGAAAAGCTTTGCATGCCTTAGTTTGCCCACGACAGTCCCCGTTTATCTCTGTTGCCCCAGATAATAGCTTCTCCTCTCACTCTCGAAAGTGTCTCAGTTGGACCATACGTTATCTGGTCACCCCATCTGCCAGTGACTCAGGATTCAGTCCTGTAAGTGATGAGCTGCAAATCAGAACTATTTTTGATACAGCCACCACAAAATTACCCTGTCACAACATAAAAGGCCTGATTTTTAAAATTTTTAAATCATCCCAAGCCTTTATCCCACCCTTAATTCCCATATCAATTACAGCAGGTTTGTACTTTATACTTCACTCATTATTGTATTTCTTGTATTTTTATGAGCCTGTATTACCTTAACAATTAATAAATGACATAAGGATATAATTAGACTTAAACTAGTCTCCAACTACTTCCAAAACTATCATTAGACGGTTTCAGATGGATTAGACAAATGTCTAAAATATTGCCAATCAAGTAAGATTAGCACAATTACAAAAACTTTAAAAGTCAGATGTGTTCATTCTCTAGAGTTTAAAAGAAAAAATGCATATAGTAGTTTCCCAGGGCTTTCGTAGCAAATGACCACAATCTGGGTGGCTTAAAACAATAGAAATTTATTCTTTCACAGTTCTGAAAATATAGTTTTGAGATCAGGGTGTTGTAGGGCCATGCTCCCTCTGAAGGCACTAAGGAAGAATCCTTTGCTGCCTGTTCCTAATTTCTGGTGCTCACCAGTAATCCATGGCATTCCTGGGTTTATACCTGTATCACTCAAATCTCTGTTTCTGTCATGACATGGTCACCTCCTTTGTGTGTCCTCTGTGTCCCTGTGTGTCTCCAAATCTCAATTTTCTCAGCGGACACCAGTCTTTGTATTTGAGGCTCAATCTCATCCCATATAACCTTGTTTGAACTTGACTACATCTGCAAAAATCTAAATAAGGTCACATTCTGTGGTTCCAATGCACATGAATTTGGGGGAAGGGACACTATTCAACTCAGTACAGTCCCATTATCAAGCAAAGTATAATATTTATCAAAAGTAACTGCCTACACTCATTGAAACATTAACAGAGAAACCAGAGAGTCTGCTGACCATGCAGCATCTAATTCTCAGCAAACAAAGCAAATGCTCAGCTAGACTGATGTAAGTGAATGAGCCAGGAAGTATGTGTGACTCCATGTTTCCAAGTGGCACCAAGCCCCAGTCCCATCATCACGCCTTCCCTGACACTCACCCGGTCTCTTTTTTAATCCATGATCTCACCTCATTCTCAACTCCCCCTCTCCATCCTATCCCTAATTCTTGCTCCAGGACACAGAGTCTGAAAAGTTCTAAAATTCAGGCATACGGTGAGGATGCCTGTTTTATACATTACTTAATAATATAAAAGCTGAAAGTTCCAACAATTCCTTTTTTAGCCCATGTTAAAATATCCCTAAATCAAAATGTCTGCATCAAGACAAATGAGGCCAAATATACCCTAATTCTGAAGGAAGAACAACATGATCCAATTATACCATTAATGAGGCCACTTTGACTACCATGTGGGGGACCCACAAAGAAGAGGTAGAGTGCATGGTAGTGTGTCAAGATAATATTCACCAGAATCAACCTGTATCTTTCCACCTCCACAGGCATGTCCCTGTATCTAGAGACTCTCTCATCTTACCCACTTCTCAGCCCAGACAGCCAGACATGAGCAACAGGGTCTCTGTAGGGATGGGCTGTCTCGGAAAATTGGAGGACAAAGTGTCCCATCTGCAGCTTGGAAATTTCAGTCAAGCTCCAGCTGTCAGACAGAAATCTATGACCGTGTAGAGTCAACAAGAACCAGAAAATGTAAAAAAGGTAAAACCAGTCAAATTCTTTGCTCTTAAACCTCAAAAATGAAGGTTCCTGGGCATATGAGAGAGGAATCATGTTTTTCTGTAGGTGTTATGGACTGGTTCCCCCCAAATTCATAGGTTAAAACCCTAAATCCCTATTGTGACTATATTTGGAGATAAAGCCTATCAGGAGGTAATTAAAGGTTAAATGTGGTCATAAGGGTGGGCCCTAATTCAATAGATCAGGTCTTTATATGAAAAGGAAGAGACACCAAAGATTACACCCCTCCTCCCTCCCATTGCTTTTTTCTCCCCCCTCCCTCATACCACACCTGTACAGAGAAGAGGCCATGTGAGGACACAGAAAAAAGATGGCCATCCACAAACCAGTAAAAGAGGCCTCACCATAAACTGAATTTCTGGCACTGTGATCTTGGACCTCTTTCCTCCTGAACTGTGAGAAAACAAATTTCTGCTGTTTAAGCCACCCATCCTATATAGTATTGTATTATGGCAGCTTTGTCCACTAATGCGGTATAACAGATCTTAAAATTTGGGGCTTACACAAGGGCTTATTCCCTTATAAAACAACGATCTAGAAGTAGACAGTCTAGGGCTAATGCAGCTGTTCCACAAAACCTTCAAACACCCAGGCCCCTCCCATCTTGCTGCCATCTTTAGTGTGTGGCTTCTATACTCAAGGTCATCTCATGGCCCAGGAAAGCCACTCCAAGGTTTGCATTCCAAGTAGCAGGAAGGAAGATATGAAGAAAGACAACTTTGAAGGAGGTTTTCTAAAAGTCCAAAATAATACTTTCACTTATCTCTCATGAACCAAAATTTATTCACATGACTGTAACAAGCTTTAAGGGGAGATAGGATACTTTTTCAAAATTTTGTATTATAGAAGACAGTGGATATTGGAGCCTAGTGATGGTCTCTAACACAAAATATAAGAAAAAAATTTGAAATGACATATAATTGAGCAGAATTCATTTTCCCACTTGCATTTCTAGCCTCCAATTAGACAGTCTGAGAGGAACAGAGAAGGCACTTGGCATGGGTTGCCCAGCCTTTCTGTCTAGTCTGCAAAAATGAGAGTTCTGATTCCAGTGGACCTATACCCTGATTCTAAACAGGTTGCCCTTCGAAGGAGCCAGTGTCCCCAATACCCCCACAGCTGGAGAGGAAAGACAGCTGCATGGCAAGCCAAAGAACATGGCTCAAGAAATGCCTCTCACAGTCCCCGAGCCCCTGTGTGTTGTGATTTGTAATAAGAAATATATATTTGGTCTTTGTCCTGATTCCTGACACAGAGCTCCTAAAAGTCTTGGAATTTACTAAGCAGTAAGAGCAATGGGAGAATCTTTTGTTGTAATATTTGATCTCCTGTCCTCCTTCCTAAAACCACTTGAGAGCCATTAAGGTGAAATGGGTGTCTTGCTATTCCTAACAAGTCCCTTTCCACCATAATGGGTTTAAGGTGACCTTGGAACACACCTAAAGATGGGGGCTGGTTACCAGAGAAAGCAACCATGAAAAGACGGGTGGAACTTTCAGTCCCACCCCCTGATTTCTGGGGAGGAAAGAGGGGCTAGAAGTTGGAATCAATCATCAATGGCCAATGATTTAGTCAACTATGCCTATGTAATGAAGTCTCCATAAAAAAACAAACACAGGGGCGCCTGGGTGGCTCAGTGGGTTAAGCCTCTTTGGCTCGGGTCATGATCTCAGGGTCCTGGGATCGAGCCCCGCATTGGGCTCTCTGCTCAGCAGGGAACCTTCTTCCCCCTCTCTCTCTGCCTGCCTCTCTGCCTACTTGTGATCTCTCTCTCCGTCAAATAAATAAATAAAATCTTTAAAACACACACACACACACACACACACACACACAAAGAGTTCAGAGAACTTCCAGGCTGGTGAACACATTGAACGGCATCCTCAGAGGGAACACGGAAACTCTGTGACCTTTCCCCATACCTTGCCATATACATCTCTTCTATCTGGCTGTTCCCTAGTTACATCCTTTCATAATAAACCAGTAATCTAGGGAGTAAACTGGTTTTCTGAGTTCTGTGAGCCACTCTAACAAATTACTCAAACCCAAGGAGGGAACTGGGGAGGTGACTCAGAATTCCAGGTGAGACCCATCAGAAGTTGCAGGGGAGGGGCAGCCTTGTAGAAAGCACGCTTAACCTGTGGTATCAGAATTGAGTTGAACTATTGGCCGTCCATCTAGTGTCCCAGAATTGCATGTTGGTGTGGGGAGCAGCCCCTCACACATTGGAAGTGGATGCAGAATCTTGACCCAGAAAGATGCGGAAATTAGCCAAGTGTTTCTCCTGTGTGCCCAGGATGGCAAAGTAGAACAGAGAGATTTCCACTGGAAACTGTCCTGGTGGAATGGTCTCTGACAGTTGCCATAGACTGAAGGAGAAGAGGGCCAAAGAACCCACACGGTGTGACCCTGCCCTCGGGCGTTTGCTAGGATTAGCTTCACAAAATACAAATGAAAGAGAATCATATCATCACAAAAGATATACTAAGAAAAAAGTCTGAGTAAGATTCCCTTTAAGAAGAATAAAAATAACTTAGAATCAGTCAAGATAAGGATAGGAGCTGAAATTCAAGAGAACTGTGGACAGAAACAGTGATTTCACCAATTATCATCTCACTGATGGATTGTAAGCACAGCTCAGGAGAGAAAGACAATATGGTTTTGTCCCCAATTGAGCATGAGTTACAATGAAAAAGCGGAGAAATATTTTTGATGTGGTCCTAATGAAAAATTTAAATTCCAGCAATGAATTATCTTATACTTTTACCTGAGATCATAGAATATAAACCTGGATAAAGCAAAGCAAACTAGAAGTAGTTGAGATAGATTTTGTGGGGTCTTAGCAACTCTGCTCAGTCATTTGATTACACCAGCACCCTCTGCTGTGTATTTTACTGAGCTTGACATTCATTTGTTCATACAGAGCTTTTCACTTTGAACAGATTCCTTTTCAACTGAGGAAGATGAGAAGAAAGGGAAAATGGGAGGGATAGAGGGAGGGAAGAAGGGTAAGGGAGACAGTGGAGGAGGGAAGGAGAGAAGTCTGGACCCAAGTGAACCAGAGAAAAGCTTCCCATTTAAAATGTATTTCTTTGGTGTGTTCATTGAAAGAATAAAATGAATATATTATTACTAACTTGGTGTCTGAAGCTTGCTGCCAGAGCAGCAATGGACTGCAGAGTTTCTACAGGTCCCAGAGCAGGCGATGAGATGCCTACCAAGAACTTCTCTAAGCACACTGAGCCGACCGCTTTGTCCTTGGCAGAATTCACAGGGGAAGGCACCACTATAGTGTGAAGACCACATTAGCCTGAAATTATCAACATCAGTTCCTGTTTAGTTTTTAAAGCAATTTTGCACATGTTATGTAAATACCACCCTTGTGACTCAGGCAGGAAAACATTATTATTGGCCTCATTTTACAGTTGAGGGTAGGGTGAGAATATAAAAAAAAACCAACACACCATCTTCGACCTCCTTATGTTTCATCATCTGACCACAGGTACTGTCTGCTCATGGTGTTAAAATTGAATATTTCACACTATTCATAGAAAAGGCACCAGTTTATGAAAATGAGCTAAGGAGAAATGGAGCATCTCTGAGTTGTCTCTGTCTCCTACCTCCCACCTACCCTTGCCCCCTACTTCAGCCACTTCTCCATGTCCTCATGGATCTTACTTAACACAGAGGTCCTCATAAAGCTGAGATCGAAATGATAATGATGTCATTCAAGCAGAGAACCAGAGACTTGGATTCCAGGCAACAAAGAGCTTCTCAATTTTCAAGAACAGAGAGGAAGACAATATGGCTTGAACTTAGAAGAAGCTGGAGAAATGGGTTGGTACCAGATCTCATAAAGCCTTAACCATCACATCAAGGAGTTCAGATTTTACCCTAAGTACAAAGGCAAGTTTAAATTTTATGTAAACAAGGAATGACCGTTCAGGGAGGCAACACATATGGTGGCTAATAAGCCCAAGCTCTATCCCACACTGCTCCCCCAAATTAACTTGAAATGGAGTTTTGTTGGATAGTATGAGAAGTTTGTGTGTTTGGCTTCTACTACCAGGAGCCATACGAATCTAGCAAAAAGTAGGATAAAATAACTTAACTTGGATGAAAAAGACCTGTAGCAAATTTTGTGTTCTAAACTTTTAAAATATGTAACACTGCTGTTTCTTAAACTGCTTTTTTTTCAGTGTTCAGTCCCAGTACAAAACAATCTTTGCTATAGAAACACACCTATGGGGCGCCTGGGTGGCTCAGTGGGTTAGGCCTCTGCCTTCTGCTCAGGTCATGATCCCGGGGTCCTGGGATCGGGTCCCGCATCGGGCTCTCTGCTCAGCAGAGAGCCTGCTTCCCCTCTCTCTCTGCCTGCCTCTCTGCCTATTTGTGAGCTCTCTCTGTCAAATAAATGAGTAAAATCTTAAAAAAAAAAAAAAAGAAACACACCTATGATTATTTCAACACTTTTTTTTTAAGATTTTTAATTTTTTTTTTATTTATTTGACAGAGAGAGATCACAAGTAAGCAGAGAGGTAGGGAGAGAGAGAGGGGGAAGCAGGCTCCCCGCCAAGCAGAGAGCCTGATGTGGGGCTCAATCCCAGGACCCTGAGATCATGACCTGAGCTGAAAGCAGAGGCTTAACCCACTGAGCCACCCAGGCGCCCCTATTTCAACACTTTTCTAAAGTACACGCAAGACCCTGTAATATCCAATAGCTTGTTGTTGCCTCTGGGATTAGGCAGAGCTTCCAAAAGCTCTGTGGTGTTTGATTTCCTATTTCTTCCCATTCAATTTTGTGTCTCCTCTCTCTCTTTCCTGTTCATATTCTAGATCAAGGCTTCCAACTGTAAAATGTTTAGTTTTGACAAATCTAAAGCAGTGATCCTTTCTTATTTATCAATATTTGTTGTAAACATTAATATTATAGACAATTTAAATTTTCTCTTGTTTTTGATGAATAAGATTTTAACTAAAATTTAATGTATATTTTTAATCACATTTTTGAAATCATGAATTAGGTAACAGACCAAGGAGCAAAAGGTTTTTTATGTAACTCTACTGAGGCACAATTGACACATATTAAGCTGCACACATATAAGTATACTTTCTGACCAGTTTTGACATATGTACACACCAATGGAAACCATCACTAAAATCAAGAGTATGGACACGTTCTTCACTCCTAAAGGTTTCCTTGTGCCCCTCTATAATCCTCCCTTTTCGCTCCTCCCTTCCTTTCTCAGTGCTTTTACTTACTACAGATTAGTGTGAATTTTCAAGAATTTATACAAAAGATGAGATCAAACAGCACACATTCTTTTCTTAATCGGGTTTTGTCACTCAGCATAATTATGTTGAGATTCACCCACATTATTGGGTGTACCAATAGTTTATTCCTTTTTGTTGCAGAGTAGTATTCCATGGAATAATTATTACACAGTGTGTTTATCCATTCACCTATGATGGACATTGGAGTGTTTTCAACTTGGGGCTATTACAAATAGAGTTGCTATGAATATTCATGTAATAGGTCTTCGGGTGGACGTGTGATTTTTATTTCTTTTCGATAGATACCTAGGAATAGAACGGCCAAGTCCTATGGTGAGTGTATATCTAACCTTTTAATTAACTGCTAATTTCTAGGTGGTTGTACCATTTGCACTCCCACCAGCAACATGAAGAGTTCTAGTTCTTCACATACTTGCCAACATTTGGTATGTTTCAGCCATTCTAGTGGATGTGTAGTAGTGTCCCTTATAGGTTTAGTTGGTTTTGATATCAACACTTATTTTAAGATTTTAGCAAAGGCATCAGTAATTTTTATGCTCCTCCAGTGGTCCCAATGTGCCCCCAGGATTGAGAATCACACTGGATAAAACACACGGCCTCTTTTAATAGAGAAAAGATTTTAAGTATTGATTTTATACTGTGCACAGTCACACCCTTCATACTAATGGTCCTAAACCACTTCTCACCAGATCTGGTCTTTCATACAAAAGCTGACTGCTGGTAGCTGCCATTTGCTCTCACCATGTGAAAGGAAATGTGGGTGGGAAAAGAGGAGTTTCAGACCTTGCTAGAGGTAATACTGAGTGACCAGAAATTGCATATTAAAAATTTAGCATTCTCGAGGTGCCTGGGTGGCTCAGTTGGTTAAGCATCTGCCTTCTGCTCAGGTCATGGTTCCAGGGTCCTGGGATTGAGCCCGGCGTCAGTCATCCTGCTCAGTGGAGAGTCTACTTCTCCCTCTCCCTCTGAGCCTATCTCCTGCTTGTGCTATTGCTCACTCTCTCGAATGAAAATCTTCTTAAAAAATTTAGCATATACGAGTTCTTTGTCTCAAAATAAAAAAAGAACTCTTATAACCCAACAATAATACAACAAAGCAAAAGAAAGAAAGAAAGAAAGGAAGGAAGGAAGGAAGGAAGAGAGGCAAAAGATCTGAATGAACACCTCACCAAAAAAAGAGACACAGATAGGGGGGAGGAGTCAAGATGGCGGAGAAGTAGGAGGCTGAGACGACATCAGCCAGCAGGAGATCAGCTAGATAGCCTATCAAACCATTCCGAACACCTACGAATCCAACAGGAGATTGAAGAGAAGAAAAACAACAATTCTAGAAACAGAAAATCGACCACTTTCTAAAAGGTAGGACCAGCGGAAAAGTGAATCCAACGCGACGGGAAGATAGCCCCCTGGGGGAGGGGCCGGCTCCCGGCAAGCGGCGGAGCACAAAATCAGAACTTTTAAAAGTCTGCTCCACGGAGGGACATCACTCCAGAGGCTAAACTGGGGTGAAGACCTCACGGGGACAACGTGGACTCAGGTCCCACAGGGTCACAGAAGGATCGGGGGCGTCTGAGTGTCGCAGAGCTCACAGGTATTAGAGCGGGGAAGCCGGCTGCGGAGACAGAGCCGAGGTTTCCTAGTGGTCTGTGACACGGACCGGTGCTCTGTGCGAGGGTCCCCACAAGATCCGGGGAGACTCCGACCCGGGAGAGCTCAGGGATCTACGGGGTTCGGAGACTCCAGGTGGGACTCTGCCAGAGACAGAGACGCTTGGTCACAGGCTGGGTGAGCTCGGAGTGCTCCCCGAAGCCAGTGAGACGGGACTGATGATGCACGATTTTCTCTGAGTGCGGTCTGCGGGCACAAACGTGGGCTGGGGAGATCGGAGGGATTAAAAGCTTTTCTCTGAAGGCGCACTGAAGACTGGGGCCCCTAGCTCTCGGCTCCTCCGAACCGGAGATTGGGAGGCCGCCATTGTCATTCCCGTCCTCCAGAACTCTACAGAAAGCGTGTTCAGGGAACAAAAGCTCCTGAAAGCAAACCTGAGAGGATTACTTAGCCCGGCCCCTGGTAAGGGCGGTGCAACTCCGCCTGGGGCAAAGACACCTGAGAATCACTACAACAGGCCCCTCCCCCAGAAGATCAAAGAAATCCAGCCAAGACCAAGTTCACTTAACAAGGAGAACAGCGGATTCTTATCTGGACAAAATGACAAGGCGGAAAAACTCACCACAAAAAAAAGAGCAGGAGACAGGACCGAAGGCTAGGGACATAATCAATACAGGCATTGGTAATATGTCAGATCTGGAATTCAGGATGACGATTCTCAAGGTTCTAGCCGGGCTCGAAAAAGGCATGGAAGATATTAGAGAAACCCTGTCAGGAGAAATAAAAACCCTTTCTGGAGAAATAAAAGAAATAAAGTCTAATCAAGTTGAAATAAAAAAAGCTATTAATGAGGTGCAATCAAAAATGGAGGCTCTTACTGCTAGGATAAATAAGGCAGAAGACAGAATTAGTGATATAGAAGACCAAATGGCAGGGAATAATGAAGCAGACCAAAAGAGAGACAATCAACTACTGGACCACGAGGGGAGAATTCGAGAGATAAGTGATGCCATAAGACGAAACAACATTAGAATAATTGGGATTCCAGAAGAAGAAGAAAGAGAAATAGGAGCAGAAGGTATACTGGAGAGGATTATTGTAGAGAATTTCCCTAATATAGCAAGGGGAACAAGCATCAAAATCCAGGAGGCCCAGAGAACACCCCTCAAAATCAATAGGAATCGGTCCACACCCCGCCACCTAATAGTAAAATTTACAAGTCTTAGCAACAAAGAGAAAATCCTGAAAGCAGCACGGGACAAGAAGTCTGTAACGTACAATGGTAAAAATATTAGATTGGCAGCAGACTTATCCACAGAGACCTGGCAGGCCAGAAAGAACTGGCATGATATATTCAGAGCACTAAACGAGAAAAACATGCAGCCAAGAATACTATATCCAGCTAGGTTATCATTGAAAATAGAAGGAGAGATTAAAAGCTTCCAGGACAAACAAAAACTGAAAGAGTTTGTAAACACCAAACCAGCTCTACAGGAAATATTGAAAGGGGTCCTCTAAGCAAAGAGAGACCCTAAAAGTATTACCAGAAAGGAACAGAGACATTATACAGTAACAATCACCATACAGGCAATACAATGGCGCTAAACTCATATCTCTCAATAGTTACCCTGAATGTAAATGGGCTAAATGCCCCAATCAAAAGACACAGGGTTTCAGAATGGATAAAAAAACAAAACCCATCCATATGCTGCCTACAAGAAACTCATCTTAGACCTGAAGACACCTCCAGATTGAAAGTGAGGGGATGGAAAACAATTTACCATGCCAATGGACATCAGAAGAAAGCTGGGGTGGCAATCCTTATATCAGATCAATTAGATTTTAAGCCAAAGACTATAATAAGAGATGAGGAAGGACACTTCATCATACTCAAAGGGTCTGTCCAACAAGAAGATCTAACAATTTTAAATATCTATGCCCCTAACATGGGAGCAGCCAACTATATAAGCCAATTAATAACAAAATCAAAGAAACACATTGACAAGAATACAATAATAGTTGGAGACTTTAATACACCCCTCACTGAAATGGACAGATCATCCAAGCAAAAGATCAACAAGGAAATAAAGGTCTTAAATGACACACTGGACGAGATGGACATCACAGATATATTCAGAACATTCTACCCCAAAGCAACAGAATACACGTTCTTCTCTAGTGCCCATGGAACATTCTCCAGAATAGATCACATCCTGGGTCATAAATCAGGTCTCAACAGGTATCAAAAGATTGGGATCATTCCCTGCATATTTTCAGACCACAATGCTCTGAAGCTAGAACTCAATCACAAGAGGAAATGTGGAAAGAGCACAAATACATGGAGACTCAACAGCATCCTTCTAAAAAATGAATGGGTCAACCAGGAAATTAAAGAAGAATTGAAAAAAACCATGGAAACAAATGATAATGAAAACACAACGGTCCAAAATCTGTGGGACACAGCAAAGGCAGTCCTGAGAGGAAAATATATAGCGATACAAGCCTATCTCAAGAAACAGGAAAGGTCTCAAATACACAACCTAACCCTACACCTCAAGGAACTCGAGAGAGAACAACAAAGAAAGCCTAAACCCAGCAGGAGAAGAGAAATAATAAAGATCAAAGCAGAAATCAATGAAATAGAAACCAAAAAAACAATAGAACAAATCAATGAAACTAGGAGCTGGTTCTTTGAAAGAATTAATAAGATTGATAAACCCCTGGCCAGACTTATCCAAAAGAAAAGAGAAAGGACCCAAATAAATAAAATCATGAATGAAAGAGGAGAGATCACAACCAACACCAAAGAAATACAAACAATCATAAGAACATATTATGAACAACTCTATGCCAACAAATTCAACAATCTGGAAGAAATGGATGCTTTCCTAGAGACATATAAACTGCCAAAACTGAACCAGGAAGAAATAGAAAACCTGAATAGGCCCATAACCAGTAAGGAGATTGAAACAGTCATCAAAAATCTCCAAACAAACAAAAGCCCAGGGCCAGATGGCTTCCCAGGGGAATTCTACCAAACATTGAAAGAAGAATTAATTCCTATTCTCCTGAAACTGTTCCAAAAAATAGAAATGGAAGGAAAACTTCCAAACTCATTTTATGAGGCCAGCATCACCTTGATCCCCAAACCAGACAAGGATCCCATCAAAAAAGAGAATTACAGACCAATATCCTTGATGAACATAGATGCGAAAATTCTCACCAAAATACTAGCCAATAGGATCCAACAGTACATTAAAAGGATTATTCACCACGACCAAGTGGGATTTATTCCAGGGCAGCAGGGTTGGTTCAACATCCGCAAATCAATCAATGTGATACAGTACATTAACAAAAGAAAGAACAAGAACCATATGATACTCTCAATAGATGCTGAAAAAGCATTTGATAAAGTGCAACATCCCTTCCTAATCAAAACTCTTCAAAGTGTAGGGATAGAAGGCACATACCTCAATATTATCAAAGCCATCTATGAAAAACCCACTGCAAGTATCATTCTCAATGGAGAAAAACTGAGAGCTTTTCCGTTAAGGTCAGGAACACGGCAGGGATGTCCGCTATCACCACTGCTATTCAACATAGTACTAGAAGTCCTAGCCTCAGCAATCAGACAACAAAAAGAAATTAAAGGCATCCAAATCGGCAAAGAAGAAGTCAAACTATCGCTCTTTGCAGATGATATGATACTATATGTGGAAAACCCAAAAGGCTCCACTCCAAAACTGCTAGAGCTTGTACAGGAATTTAGTAAAGTGTCAGGATATAAAATCAATGCACAGAAATCAGTTGCATTTCTTTACACCAACAACAAGACAGAAGAAAGAGAAATTAAGGAGTCAATCCCATTTACAGTTACACCCAAAACCATAAGATACCTAGGAATAAACCTAACCAAAGAGGCAAAGAATCTATACTCAGAGAACTATAAAGTACTCATGAAAGAAATTGAGGAAGACACAAAGACATGGAAAAATGTTCCATGCTCATGGATTGGAAGAATAAATATCGTGAAAATGTCTATGCTACCTAAAGCTATCTACACATTTAATGCAATGCCTATCAAAATTCCATCCAATTTCTTCAAAGAAATGGAACAAATAATCCTAAAATTTATATGGAACCAGAAAAGACCTCGAATAGCCAAAGGAATATTGAAAAAGAAAACCAAAGTTGGTGGCATCACAATTCCCGACTTCAAGCTCTACTACAAAGCTGTCATCATTAAGACAGTATGGTACTGGCACAAAAACAGACGCATAGATCAATGGAACAGAATAGAGAGCCCAGAAATAGACCCTCAACTCTATGGTCAACTAATCTTCGACAAAGCAGGAAAGAATATCCAATGGAAAAAAGATAGCCTCTTCAACAAATGGTGTTGGGAAAATTGGACAGCCACATGCAGAAAAATGAAATTGGACCATCTCCTTACACCACACACGAAAATAGACTCAAAATGGATGAAGGACCTCAACGTGAGAAAGGAATCCATCAAAATCCTTGAGGAGAACACAGGCAGCAACCTCTTCAACCTCAGCCGCAGCAACTTCTTCCTAGGAACAACGCCAAAGGCAAGGGAAGCAAGGGTAAAAATGAACTATTGGGACTTCATCAAGATCAAAAGCTTTTGCACAGCAAAGGAAACAGTCAACAAAACCAAAAGACAACTGACAGAATGGGAGAAGATATTTGCAAACGACATATCAGATAAAGGGCTAGTATCCAAAATCTATAAAGAGCTTAGCAAACTCAACACCCAAAGAACAAATAATCCAATCAAGAAATGGGCAGAGGACATGAACAGACATTTCTGCAAAGAAGACATCCAGATGGCCAACAGACACATGAAAAAGTGCTCCACATCACTGGGCATCAGGGAAATACAAATCAAAACCACAATGAGATACCACCTCACACCAGTCAGAATGGCTAAAATGAACAAGTCAGGAAATGACAGATGCTGGCGAGGATGTGGAGAAAGGGGAACCCTCCTACACTGTTGGTGGGAAAGCAAGCTGGTGCAACCACTCTGGAAAACAGCATGGAGGTTCCTCAAAAAATTGAAAATAGAGCTACCTTATGACCCAGCAATTGCACTACTGGGTATCTATCCTAAAGATACAAACGTAGTGATCCAAAGGGGCACGTGTACCCGAATGTTTATAGCAGCAATGTCCACAATAGCCAAGTTATGGAAAGAACCTAGATGTCCATCAACAGATGAATGGATAAAGAAGATGTGGTATATATATACAATGGAATACTATGCAGCCATCAAAAGAAATGAAATCTTACCATTTGCGACGACATGGATGGAACTAGAGCGTATTATGCTTAGTGAAATAAGTCAACTGGAGAAAGACAACTACCACATGATCTCCCTGATATGAGGAAGTGGAGATGCAACGGGGGTGGGAGTTAAGGTGGTAGGAAAAGTAAAAATGAAAGAAGATGGGATCGGGAGGGAGAAAAACCAAAAGAGACTCTTAATGTCATAAAACAAACTGAGGGGGGTGGGAGGAGGAGGGGTTGGGTGAGGGTGGTGGGGTTACATCATATGTTTAAATAAAGCTTAAATAAAGTAAAAAAAAAAAAATTTAAAAAATTTTAAAAAGAGACACAGATAATAAACAAGCATATTAAGAGATGCACAACCTCATTTGTCATTGGGGAAATGCAAATCAAAATGACAATGAGCTACTACCACATACCTATTAAAATGGCTACAATCCAAAAAACTGACAATGCCAATTGCTGGTGAAGATGCAGAGCAGCAGGAGCTCTCACTGATGGGTATGCAAAATGATACAACCACTTTGGAGGGCAGTTTGGCAATTTCATACAAAGTATACATAGTCTTATTATATGGTCCCGAAACTCTACTACTAGGAATTTAGTCAACTGATTTGAAAACTTACGTCCATACAATATCCTGACTATGAATGTTTAAAGCAGTTTTATTCACAATCACCAAAAATTGGGATCAATTGGTGAATGGATAAACAAACTGCAGTGTATCTACCTAATAGAATACTATTCAGTGACGAAAGGAATGAGCTATGAAACCACACAAAGACTTAGATCAGTTTAAATGTATGCTCCTAAGTAAGTGAATAAAGCCAATCTGAAATGGTTATACACTGTGTGATTTCATTTCTGACACTCTGGAAAAGGTAAAACTGCAGAGATGGTAAACAAAAATGCTGTTAAAAGGTAGCTGTTCAGGGCGCCTGGGTAGCTCAGTGGGTTAAGCCTCTGCCTTTGGCTCAGGTCATGATCTCAGGGTCCTGGGATTGAGCCCCGCATCGGGCTTTCTGCTCAGCAGGGAGCCTGCTTCCCCCTCTCTCTCTGCCTGCCTCTCTGCCTACTTGTGATCTCTCTCTCTGTCAAATAAATAAATAAAATCTTTTTTTTTTTTAAAGGTAGGTGTTCAGGGGTGTCTGGCTGGTTCAGTCCATAGGGCATGTGACTCAGTGGGGTTGTGGGTTTGAGGCCCACATTGGGTGTAGAGATTACTTAAAAAAATTTTGTTTTAAAAAAGTAATGGGGTACCTGGGTGGGGGACAACATTATTAATGTATTTAACACCACTGAACTGTACACTTAAAAATGGTTAAGATGATGATTTTATGTCATGTACATCTTACCACAATAAAAAATTTTAAGGCAAAATAAAAAAGAGAAAGACTTCCTGGTGGTCTTCTCGTTCTTAGTGTCGCTCCCCAAGGGGCCCAGCGGTACTTCCTGTCTGAGTTCAATGAGCTATCAGAACTTCTCTACAGGAATTTCTTTTGGCTTAAGCCATAGGTAGCAAGGATCCCTGCTTTACAGACACATGCCCTGGGAAGACACAATGTATGCATATATATCTCAGTATTTCAAA